>JASGCC010002583.1:0-27764 GCA_030067915.1 Hydractinia echinata
TTTCTTGGAGTCCAATTGTCTCATTTATACATTTATAAGGTCAAAGTCCAAAATCAGTTCAATTAAGTCCCACAGTCAATCGTTTCACTGTTAAAAGCGATGCAACCTAGTAATATCAGAAAAATATCGCTAAATACATGTTGGTACGAATATGTGACGCAACCGTTGTAACTCAAACGGACTGATACCGTTAGAAAGTCAATGAAATGTAGTTTTGAAACTGTCTCTATTTCTTCAGCGCGCGCTAACGGCTAGGATTGGTCCCACAGTAAAAAATGACTTATTTATCTAAATTTTTAAATAAAGCGCTACCACAGCGCCCAGTGTAATCGCTGAGTTCCAGCAATCATGTCAAATTAAGAAGAATGTTATTTCTTGGAGTCCAATTGTCTCATTTATCACATTTATAAGGTCAAAGTCCAAAATCAGTTCAATTAAGTCCCACAGTCAATCGTTTCACTGTTAAAAGCGATGCAACCTAGTAATATCAGAAAAATATCGCTAAATACATGTTGGTACGAATATGTGACGCAACCGTTGTAACTCAAACGGACTGATACCGTTAGAAAGTCAATGAAATGTAGTTTTTGAAACTGTCTCTATTTCTTCAGCGCGGCTAACGGCTAGGATTGGTCCCACAGTAAAAAATGACTTATTTATCTAAATTTTTAAATAAAGCGCTACCACAGCGCCCAGTGTAATCGCTGAGTTCCAGCAATCATGTCAAATTAAGAAGAATGTTATTTCTTGGAGTCCAATTGTCTCATTTATCACATTTATAAGGTCAAAGTCCAAAATCAGTTCAATTAAGTCCCACAGTCAATCGTTTCACTGTTAAAAGCGATGCAACCTAGTAATATCAAAAATATCGCTAAATACAACGAATATGTGACGCAACCCGTTGTAACTCAAAACGAATTGATACCGTTAGAAGTCAATGAAATGTAGTTTTTAAATGTCTCTATTTCTTCAGCGCGCGCTAACGGCTAGGATTGGTCCCACAGTAAAAATGACTTATTTATCTAAATTTTTAAATAAAGCGCTGCCACAGCGCCCAGTGTAACTGCTGAGTTCAAGCAATCATGTCAAATTAAGAAGAATGTTATTTCTTGGAGTCAATTGTCTCATTTATCACAATTTATAAGGTCAAAGTCCAAATCAGTTCAATTAAGTCCCACAGTCAATCGTTTCACTGTTAAAAGCGATGCAACCTAGTAATATCAGAAAAATATAGCTAAATACATGTTGGTACGAATATGTGACGCAACCGTTGTAACTCAAACGGACTGATACCGTTAGAAAGTCAATGAAATGTAGTTTTTGAAACTGTCTCTATTTCTTCAGCGCGCGCTAACGGCTAGGATTGGTCCCACAGTAAAAAATGACTTATTTATCTAAATTTTTAAATAAAGCGCTACCACAGCGCCCAGTGTAATGCTGAGTTCCAGCAATCATGTCAAATTAAGAAGAATGTTATTTCTTGGAGTCCAATTGTCTCATTTATCACATTTATAAGGTCAAAGTCCAAAATCAGTTCAATTAAGTCCCACAGTCAATCGTTTCACTGTTAAAAGCGATGCAACCTAGTAATATCAGAAAAATATCGCTAAATACATGTTGGTACGAATATGTGACGCAACCGTTGTAACTCAAACGGACTGATACCGTTAGAAAGTCAATGAAATGTAGTTTTTAAACTGTCTCTATTTCTTCAGCGCGCGCTAACGGCTAGGATTGGTCCACAGTAAAAAATGACTTATTTATCTAAATTTTTAAATAAAGCGCTCCACAGCGCCCAGTGTAATGCTGAGTTCCAGCAATCATGTCAAATTAAGAAGAATGTTATTTCTTGGAGTCAATTGTCTCATTTATCACATTTATAAGGTCAAAGTCCAAAATCAGTTCAATTAAGTCCCACAGTCAATCGTTTCACTGTTAAAAGCGATGCAACCTAGTAATATCAGAAAAATATCGCTAAATACATGTTGGTACGAATATGTGACGCAACCGTTGTAACTCAAACGGACTGATATACCGTTAGAAAGTCAATGAAATGTAGTTTTTGAAACTGTCTCTATTTCTTCAGCGCGCGCTAACGGCTAGGATTGGTCCCACAGTAAAAAATGACTTATTTATCTAAATTTTTAAATAAAGCGCTACCACAGCGCCCAGTGTAATGCTGAGTTCCAGCAATCATGTCAAATTAAGAAGAATGTTATTTCTTGGAGTCAATTGTCTCATTTATCACATTTATAAGGTCAAAGTAAAAATCAGTTCAATTAAGTCCCACAGTCAATCGTTTCACTGTTAAAAGCGATGCAACCTAGTAATATCAGAAAAATATAGCTAAATACATGTTGGTACGAATATGTGACGCAACCGTTGTAACTCAAACGGACTGATACCGTTAGAAAGTCAATGAAATGTAGTTTTTGAAACTGTCTCTATTTTCAGCGCGCCGCGCTAACGGCTAGGATTGGTCCCACAGTAAAAATGACTTATTTATTCTAAATTTTTAAATAAAGCGCTACAGCGCCCAGTGTAACGCTGAGTTCCAGCAATCATGTCAAATTAAGAAGAATGTTATTTCTTGGAGTCAATTGTCTCATTTATCACATTTATAAGGTCAAAGTCCAAAATCAGTTCAATTAAGTCCCACAGTCAATCGTTTCACTGTTAAAAGCGATGCAACCTAGTAATATCAGAAAAATATCGCTAAATACATGTTGGTACGAATATGTGACGCAACCGTTGTAACTCAAACGGACTGATACCGTTAGAAAGTCAATGAAATGTAGTTTTTGAAACTGTCTCTATTTCTTCAGCGCGCGCTAACGGCTAGGATTGGTCCCACAGTAAAAAATGACTTATTTTATCTAAATTTTTAAAAAGCGCTACCACAGCGCCTCAGTGTAATCGCTGAGTTCCAGCAATCATGTCAATTAAGAAAGAATGTTATTTCTTGAGTCCAATTGTCTCATTTATTCACATTTATAAGGTCAAAAGTCCAAAATCAGTTCAATTAAGTCCCACAGTCAATCGTTTCATTGTTAAAAGTGATGCAACCTAGTAATAATCGGAGAAAAATATCGCTAAAATACATGTTGGTACGAATATGTACGCAACCGTTGTAACTCAAACGGATTGATACCGTTAGAAAGTCAATGAAATGTAGTTTTTGAAACTGTCTCTATTTCTTCAGCGCGAGCTAACGGTAGGATTGGTCCCAAAGTAAAAATGACTTATGTATCTAATTTTTAATAAAGCGGCTGCCACGGCGCCCAGTGTAATCGCTGAGTTGAAGCTATCATGTCAAATTAAGAAGAATGTATTCTTGGAGCCAATTGTCATTATCACATTTATAAGGTCAAAGTCAAATCAATTCATTAAGTCCCACAGTCAATCGTTTTCACTGTTTAAAAGCGATGCAACCTAGTAATATCAGAGAAATATCGCTAAATACATGTTGGTACGATATGTGACGCAACCGTTGTAACTCAAACGGACTGATACTGTTTAGAAAGTCAATGAAATGTAGTTTTTGAAACCGTCTCTATTTCTTCAACGCGCGCTAACAGCTAGGATTGGTCCCACAGTAAAAATGACTTATTTATCTAAATTTTTAAATAATAGCCGCTACCACAGCGCCCAGTGTAATCGCTGAGTTCCAGCAATCATGTCAAATTAAGAAGAATTTTATTTCTTGGAGTCCAATTGTCTCATTTATCAACATTTATAAGGTCAAAGTCCAAAATCAGTTCAATTAAGTCCCACAAGTCAATCGTTTCACTGTTAAAAGCGATGCAACCTAGTAATATCAGAAAAATATCGCTAAATACATGTTGGTACGAATATGTGACGCAACCGTTGTAACTCCAACGGACTAATCCGTTAGAAAGTCATGAAATGTAGTTTTTGAACTGTCTCTATTTCTTCAGCGCGCGCTAACGGCTAGGATTGGTCCCACAGTAAAAATGACTTATTTAATCTAAATTTTTGAAATAAAGCGCTACCCACAGCGCCCAGTGTAATCGCTGAGTTCCAGCAATCATGTCAAATTAAGAAGAATGTTATTTCTTGGAGTCCAATTGTCTCATTTATCACATTTATAAGGTCAAAGTCCAAAATCAGTTCAATTAAGTCCCACAGTCAATCGTTTCACTGTTAAAAGCGATGCAACCTAGTAATATCAGAAAAATATCGCTAAATACATGTTGGTACGAATATGTGACGCAACCGTTGTAACTCAAACGGACTGATACCGTAGAAAGTCAATGAAATGTAGTTTTTGAAACTGTCTCTATTTCTTCAGCGCGCGCTAACGGCTAGGATTGGTCTCACAGTAAAAAATGACTTATCTTATCTAAATTTTTAAATAAAGCGCTACCACAGCGCCCAGTGTAATTGCTGAGTTCCAGCAATCATGTCAAATTAAGAAGAATGTTATTTCTTGGAGTACAATTGTCTCATTTATCACATTTATAAGGTCAAAGTCCAAAATCAGTTCAATTAAGTCCCACAGTCAATCGTTTCACTGTTAAAAGCGATGCAACCTAGTAATATCAGAAAAATATCGCTAAATACATGTTGGTACGAATATGTGACGCAACCGTTGTAACTCAAACGGACTGATACCGTTAGAAAGTCAATGAAATGTAGTTTTTGAAACTGTCTCTATTTCTTCAGCGCGCGCTAACGCTAGGATTGGTCCCAACAGTAAAAAATGACTTATTTATCTAAATTTTAAATAAGCGCTACCACAGCGCCCAGTGTAATCGCTGAGTTCCAGCAATCATGTCAAATTAAGAAGAATGTTATTTCTTGGAGTCCAATTGTCTCATTTATCACATTTATAAGGTCAAAGTCCAAAATCAGTTCAATTAAGTCCCACAGTCAATCGTTTCACTGTTAAAAGCGATGCAACCTAGTAATATCAGAAAAATATCGCTAAATACATGTTGGTACGAATATGTGACGCAACCGTTGCAACTCAAACGGACTGACACCGTTAGAAAGTCAATGAAATGTAGTTTTTGAAACTGTCTCTATTTCTTCAGCGCGCGCTAACGGCTAGGATTGGTCCCACAGTACAAAATGACTTATTTATCTAAATTTTTAAATAAAGCGCTGCCACAGCGCCCAGTGTAACTGCTGAGTTCCAGCAATCATGTCAAATTAAGAAGAATGTTATTTCTTGGAGTTCAATTGTCTCATTTATCACATTTATAAGGTCAAAGTCCAAAATCAGTTCAATTAAGTCCCACAGTCAATCGTTTCACTGGTTAAAAGCGAGTGCAACCTAGTAATATCAGAAAAATATCGCTAAATACATGTTGGTACGAATATGTGACGCAACCGTTGTAACTCAAACGGACTTGATACCGTTAGAAAGTCAATGAAATGTAGTTTTTTGAACTGTCTCTATTTTCTTCAGCGCGCGCTAACGGCTAGGATTGGTCCCACAGTAAAAAATGACTTATTTATCTAAATTTTTAAATAAAGCGCTACCCACAGCGCCCCAGTGTAATTGCTGAGTTCCAGCAATCATGTCAATTAAGAAGAATGTTATTTCTTGGAGTACAATTGTCTCATTTATCACATTTATAAGGTCAAAGTCCAAAATCAGTTCAATTAAGTCCCACAGTCAATCGTTTCACTGTTAAAAGCGATGCAACCTAGTAATATCAGAAAAATATCGCTAAATACATGTTGGTACGAATATGTGACGCAACCGTTGTAAACTCAAACGGACTGATACCGTTAGAAAGTCAATGAAATGTAGTTTTTGAACTGTCTCTATTTCTTCAGCGCGCGCTAACGGCTAGGATTGGTCCCACAGTAAAAAATGACTTATTTATCTAAATTTTTAAATAAAGCGCTACCACAGCGCCCAGTGTAATTGCTGAGTTCCCAGCAATCATGTCAAATTAAGAAGAATGTTATTTCTTGGAGTACAATTGTCTCATTTATCACATTTATAAGGTCAAAGTCCAAAATCAGTTCAATTAAGTCCCACAGTCAATCGTTTCCACTGTTAAATACGATGCAACCTAGTAATATCAGAAAAAATATCTAAATACATGTTGGTACGAATATGTGACGCAACCGTTGTAACTCAAACGGACTGATACCGTTAGAAAGTCAATGAAATGTAGTTTTTGAAAACTGTCTCTATTTCTTCCAGCGCGCGGCTAACAGCTAGGATTTGGTCCCACAGTAAAAATGACTTATTTATCTAAATTTTAAATAAAAGCGCTGCCACAGCGCCCAGTGTAACTGCTGAGTTCAGCAATCATGTCAAATTAAGAAAGAATGTTATTTCTTGGAGTCCAATTGTCTCATTTATCACATTTATAAGGTCAAAGTCAAAAATCAGTTTCAATTAAAGTCCCACAGTCAATCGTTTCACTGGTAAAAGCGATGCAACCTAGTAATATCAGAAAAATATCGCTAAATACATGTTGGTACGAATATGTGAACGCAACCGTTGTAACTCAAACGGACTGATACCGTTAGAAAGTCAATGAAATGTAGTTTTTGAAACTGTCTCTATTTCTTCAGCGCCGCTAAACGGCTAGGATTGGTCCCACAGTAAAAAGTGACTTAATTATCTAAATTTTTAATAAAGCGCTACCACAGCGCCCAGTGTAATTGCTGAGTTCCAGCAATTATGTCAAATTAAGAATAATGTTTTTTCTTCGAGTACAATTATCTCATTTATCACATTAATAAGATCAAATGTCCAAAATCAGTTCAATTAAGTCCCACAGTCAATCGTTTCACTGTTAAAAGCGATGCAACCTAGTAATATCAGAAAAAATATAGCTAAATACATGTTTTTACGAATATGTGACGCAACCGTTGTAACTGAAACGGACTGACACAGTTAGAAAGTCAATGAAATGTAGTTTTTGAAACTGTCTCTATTTCTTCAGCGCGCGCTAACGGCTAGGATTGGTCCCGCAGTAAAAAATGACTTATTTATCTAAATTTTTAAATAAAGCGCTACCACAGCGCCCAGTGTAATTGCTGAGTTCCAGCAATCATGTCAAATTAAGAAGAATGTTATTTCTTGCAGTAAATTGTCTCATTTATCACATTTATAAGATCAAAGTCCAAATTCAGTTCAATTAAGTCCCACAGTCAATCGTTTCACTGTTAAATACGATGCAACCTAGTAATATCAGAAAAATATATCTAAATGCATGTTGGTATGAATATGTGACGCAACCGTTGTAACTCAAACGGACTGATACCGTTAGAAAGTCAATGAAATGTAGTTTTTGAAACTGTCTCTATTTCTTCAGCGCGCGCTAACGGCTAGGATTGGTCCCACAGTAAAAAATGACTTATTTATCTAAATTTTTAAATAAAGCGCTACCACAGCGCCCAGTGTAATTGCTGAGTTCCAGCAATCATGTCAAATTAAGAAGAATGTTATTTCTTGCAGTACAATTGTCTCATTTATCACATTTATAAGGTCAAAGTCCAAAATCAGTTCAATTAAGTCCCACAGTCAATCGTTTCACTGTTAAAAGCGGTGCAACCTAGTAATATCAGAAAAATATAGCTAAATACATGTTGGTACGAATATGTGACGCAACCGTTGTAACTCAAACGGACTGATACCGTTAGAAAGTCAATGAAATGTAGTTTTTGAAACTGTCTCTATTTCTTCAGCGCGCGCTAACGTCTAGGATTGGTCCCACAGTAAAAAGTGACTTATTTATCTCAATTTTTAAATAAAGCGCTACCACAGCGCCCAGTGTAATTGCTGAGTTCCAGCAATTATGTCAAATTAAGAAAATGTTTTTCTTGGAGTACAATTATCTCATTTATCACAATAATAAGATCAAAGTCCAAAATCAGTTCAATTAAGTCCCACAGTCAATCGCTTCACTGTTAAAAGCGATGCAACCTAGTAATATCAGAAAAAATATAGCTAAATACATGTTGGTACGACTATGTGACGCAACCGTTGCAACTCAAACGGACTGACACAGTTAGAAAGTCAATGAAATGTAGTTTTTGAAACTGTCTCTATTTCTTCAGCGCGCGCTAACGGCTAGGATTGGTCCCACAGTACAAAATAATTTATTTATCTAAATTTTTAAATAAAGCGCCGCCACAGCGCCTAATGTAACTGCTGAGTTCAAGCAATCATGTCAAATTAAGAAGAATGTTATTTCTTGGAGTTCAATTGTCTCATTTATCACATTTATAAGATCAAAGTCCAAAATCAGTTCAATTAAGTCCCACAGTCAATCGTTTCACTGTTAAAAGCGTGCAACCTAGTAATATCAGAAAAATATCGCTAAATACATGTTGGTACGAATATGTGACGCAACCGTTGTAACTCAAACGGACTGATACAGTTAGAAATGTCAATGAAATGTAGTTTTTTGAAACTGTTTCTATTTCTTCAGCGCGCGCTAACGGCTAGGATTGGTCCCACAGTAAAAATGACTTAATTATCTAAATTTTTAAATAAAGCGCTACCACAGCGCCCAGTGTAATTGCTGAGTTCCAGCAATCATGTCAATTAAGAAGAATGTTATTTCTTGGAGTACAATTGTCTCATTTATCACATTTATAAGATCAAAGTCCAAAATCAGTTCAATTAAGTCCCACAGTTAATCGTTTCACTGTTAAAAGCGATGCAACCTAGTAATATCAGAAAAATATAGCTAAATACATGTTGGTACGAATATGTGACGCAACCGTTGTAACTCAAACGGACTGATACCGTTAGAAAGTCAATGAAATGTAGTTTTTGAAACTGTCTCTATTTCTTCAGCGCGCGCTAACGGCTAGGATTGGTCCCACAGTAAAAAGTGACTTATTTATCTCAATTTTTAAATAAAGCGCTACCACAGCGCCCAGTGTAATTGCTGAGTTCCAGCAATTATGTCAAATTAAGAATAATGTTTTTCTTGGAGTCCAATTATCTCATTTATCACATTAGTAAGATCAAAGTCCAAAATCAGTTCAATTAAGTCCCACAGTCAATCGTTTCACTGTTAAAAGCGATGCAACCTAGTAATATCAGAAAAAATATAGCTAAATACATGTTGGTACGAATATGTGACGCAACCGTTGTAACTGAAACGGACTGACACAGTTAGAAAGTCAATGAAATGTAGTTTTTGAAACTGTCTCTATTTCTTCAGCGCGCGCTAACGGCTAGGATTGGTCCCACAGTAAAAAGTGACTTATTTATCTCAATTTTTAAATAAAGCGCTACCACAGCGCCCAGTGTAATTGCTGAGTTCCAGCAATTATGTCAAATTAAGAATAATGTTTTTTCTTGGAGTACAATTATCTCATTTATCACATTAATAAGATCAAAGTCCAAAATCAGTTCAATTAAGTCCCACAGTCAATCGTTTCACTGTTAAAAGCGATGCAACCTAGTAATATCAGAAAAATATAGCTAAATACATGTTGGTACGAATATGTGACGCAACCGTTGTAACTGAAACGGACTGACACAGTTAGAAAGTCAATGAAATGTAGTTTTTGAAACTGTCTCTATTTCTTCAGCGCGCGCTAACGGCTAGGATTGGTCCCGCAGTAAAAAATGACTTATTTATCTAAATTTTTAAATAAAGCGCTACCACAGCGCCCAGTGTAATTGCTGAGTTCCAGCAATCATGTCCAATTAAGAAGAATGTTATTTCTTGGAGTACAATTGTCTCATTTATCACATTTATAAGGTCAAAGTCCAAAATCAGTTCAATTAACTCCCACAGTCAATCGTTTCACTGTTAAAAGCGATGCAACCTAGTAATATCAGAAAAATATCGCTAAATACATGTTGGTACGAATATGTGACGCAACCGTTGTAACTCAAACGGACTGATACTGTTAGAAATTAAATGAAATGTAGTTTTATAAAACCGTCTCTATTTCTTCAACGCGCGCTAACAGCTAGGATTGGTCCCACAGTAAAAAATGACTTATTTATCTAAATTTTTAAATAAAGCGCTACCACAGCGCCCAGTGTAATCGCTGAGTTCCAGCAATCATGTCAAATTAAGAAGAATGTTATTTCTTGGAATTCAATTGTCTCATTTATCACATTTATAAGGTCAAAGTCCAAAATCAGTTCAATTAAGTCCCACAGTCAATCGTTTCACTGTTAAAAGCGATGCAACCTAGTAATATCAGAAAGATATCGCTAAATACTTGTTGGTACGAATATGTGACGCAACCGTTGTAACTCCAACGGACTAATCCGTTAGAAAGTCAATGAAATGTAGTTTTTGGAACTGTCTCTATTTAGTCAGCGCGCGCTAACGGCTAGGATTGGTCCCACAGCAAAAAATGACTTATTTATCTAAATTTTTAAATAAAGCGCTACCACAGCGCCCAGTGTAATCGCTGAGTTCCAGCAATCATGTCAAATTAAGAAGAATTTCATTTTTTGGAGTCCAATTGTCTCATTTATCACATTTATAAGATCAAAGTCCAAAATCAGTTCAATTAAGTCCCACAGTCAATCGTTTCACTGTTAAATACGATGCAACCTAGTAATATCAGAAAAATATATCTAAATACATGTTGGTATGAATATGTGACGCAACCGTTTAACTCAAACGGACTGATACCGTTACTCGGCGACGTTAAGGTGCATTCTACGGCTCCAGGTTTTTTTGACTCGCCAAAGTTAAGGCATATGTTTGGCGAGTAAATTTATAACGCGCTATCTGGTCTGCAATTTTTTCGTGGCTAGGAATAATGGCCGTGATATTTCTTCAGAAAATCTAATTTCAAACAAAGGTTTGAGAAAGGTTAAATTAAATTATGATGTTAGTTTTAAGCGCTAGTAGTGATTACTAATTATATATATAATCTACGCCTAATGTATTGATGAAGCTTCTAGAGCTAGCTAGCTACATAAAGTCTAAGCAAGTTTTGAAGGCAATATGGCTTTATCGTCCTGGTTCGCAGGAGTCTCAGTGTAATTTTTCTTACTACGTGGGGAATTTGGAAGAGTAGATAATTTGTTTTTAAGGTCTGTAAAAAAGCTAGCTATATATATTATATAATTGGCTCAGGCAAGTTAAGAAACTTTGTGTAAACATAGTGATTAAGAATTTAAATTACTGCTTACATAGTGTTAACTTTGCATAAAAAATTATATTTTCAAATATAAACTTATTATTTTTAACTTGAAAATGCCTACGATCCTTCTAGAATTTATTTTACAGGTGTTCTTATCATTATCAGCAATCGTGCTTTGAAATTTTTGCAAGTATATATTTATGTACTTTCCTAATCACCAAAAGTTAGCACTAACTTTAGAATACGTACGAAAATTTTTTTTAATTGGAATTAAACTGCAACACAGACATACCCACTTATATACTGTATCTGCATTTCTATGTTGCCGTCTTGATGAGATGCTCCAAAATTTCCTCCTTTTTTAAAAGTGCGTATCTGCATATATGCGTTGCAGCATTTAGGGGGTGTGGGGGGAGGGAGTAATGCATCATCCGTTAAAAATATAAAAAATGGAGACGAATTTTACTTTCTCATCATCCCTTAAAAATATAAAAATGGAGACGAATTTTACTTTCTCACCTTTTTTATTTCTTTTTGGGAAAATGAAAAAAATTCAACAAATTAGAAAATGTTTCCACAGTAAAATCCGCCATAATCTAGAATTGGTTGTTAAAAAAATGGATCTCGTGTTCGTATAAGTCTACACAAAGATTGTTCCATAAAGCGAAAACTAACGTAGGGGAAATGGGGTTGCCGTTAAGGGGCAGGGGTGGTCCGAGTCTAGCGGCCAATTTGCCGTTAACGGAGATCAAAACTGTTTGTCGACGGCCCTTTATATGATGATAACAAACTGTTGTTCTTTCAAAGAAGAAAAATAGCTAAATATACTTTAAAAAAATAAAACTGCAATGCAGATGTGTACCCACTCACCATATCTACATTGCAGCTTTTATATGATGCTCAAAAATTCTTGTTCCTTATTATTCCATACTTGAGTATCTGTGTTACATATTTAAATTATAATTCTAGGCATGTATTCTATGTAATTACATCACTATATATGTCAATATGAAGGTATCTACACATTTGGCAATTTCTGTGTGAACTGTTTAAATTTGGTATTGTTTATATAGTATGTCAACGTGATAAAAGTGTTTTTGTGAGATGAAACTTTTCTTAGAAATTTAGAGAAGAAAATATTTTGGATGTTTACCATTGCAATAAAAGATTGGTAAATTATTTTAACAGATTTGTAGTACATTTAGTTGCGAAACTGCAACATTACGTTCTTAATATATGTAAAAAAGCCTTGATCGTCTAACGTAAGACACCTTTGTAGGAAATCCAGGTTCAAGTCCTGGTCAAGGCAATTATTCTGTTATCTTCAGCTTGCCAAATATTATATATTGCTATTTTCCTGGGTTTTTTTTCTTTTACAGTAATAGAACTATATAATTTGTTTGTCATTATCTTTATAACTAAGCAGATGTATATATATTTGAAAAATATTGTATGTACTGTACAAAATAATAAATTTTAGTGTGTGTTAGTATAAACTCTTGAGCAATAAAATTTCTAAGTCTAAAAACAGTACTAACAAAATTGTGAAAGCTAGGCTGTTAAAGGTTTGGTTATGAAAATTTGTCCTTGAATGGGATTCTTTACACTGCAATTTTTTTATGGGATAAAAAAAATTCTTGATACACCTTAACGCATGTTTTTCAATTTGTTTTATATATATTGTAAAATAAAATTAGTCGTAAATGAAGGCTAAGCACAGTCAGCATCTGTTATCTATTCGTTTAGCATTCACAGTAAGGTTTCCTATAATTCTCATTTGTTCCAAAAAAGTGGATAACTGTAACATCAAATTGTCTTGACCAGGATGTGAGCCTGGATTTCCTTCAATGTAGGTGTCTTACATTAGACGACCAAGACTGTTTACAAATTTAGTAAAATATATTACCTCTTTAGGTTGAAATTATTTTGGTCCTAAAATTTTGAGTATTTTTTCCTTTTTTTATAATGACACACTCTTGTGATCTAAAATTCAGGTGAAAATACAAGTTTTGAAAAATCACAACAATTGATTCTGTGCAAATTTCTTTTTTGAAAGATATTTCCACATTATCCTGGGTGTTTTTTACGAAAATAGGATAATCATATTGTTTGTTCTTAATTTTGCAATTTATATACACTACTTTTAAGAATTGTCCTTGAAAAAGGTCCTGTAAACTTGACTCATGTGTATGCAGGACAATGTTATACGTATTGAGTATGTGATAATTTACCCATAAAGTTTAGTCAACATCAATCACAGGAAGTTCGATTGTTAAAACCAACTGTATATATATTTCAGAGTCAGAACTTCTCATTTCAAGCATTGAATATCCACGAAATAATTTTATGGCTTTGACGCAACCGGAGTTGGCAGGTTTCTGGAAATTAAAGCTAGATTTGCTGATAAATTATTATAGTTGTACATATGCGTGGCGCATGTGCATATACTTCTAGACGCAAAAAAACGTCCCAATGTATTTATATATAGCAATTGTCACAGAAAAATAATGTGCGTGAAGCTGCTGAAACATCCCACCCGCGTGTTGGCTCACCCGAAACAACCAATTTTCTCATATAAGCACAATTTCCAGAAAAATATATAAGAACAAAATGAGGCTAAATTCTGAAGTCATTTTCTTACGAATAAGAACAAAATAAGAACATCAGTGACAGGACTTGCAAAAAATAAGAACAACCAGTCTCAAGTCAGATTTTACTGGTTCTTATAAAGAAAAATGTGTATGTAAATGTCAATAAAAAAATAGAAGTGACAGGACTTGCACCTGTGTCTGCACGATAAATCGGCAGCTGCTGGAACACACTTCTTTCTCTTGTATAGTCTATAACACTTTTTATTGAAATTGCAGAGTTAAAGATTGTGAATTTATAGTATATATATAACCTATTTTTGCTTATATCCTTGTCTAAAGTGAATTTGTATTAAATTTACAGGAAAAATTAAAAAAGAGCTGGAATTAACGTAAAATGCAAAATAAAAGAACGTCAAAAAAAAAATAAGTTACGGGATTTATTTTTGCGAATTGGGCTCTCAGCAAGGAAATTGCGGGATTTAATTTTGCGAATGTTTATAACATGTAAAAGAAATATATACAATATTTTTTTTGCGAATCAGAGGTTTCAAGATTATGCTAAACAAAGATCAAAGGGTAACATTTGTTTTTTGCACTGTATTTTAATAATTCTAAATCTCACAAATCATCTAGAATTTCAAAAATGTTATTAAAGTTAATTAATGTATAAAAAAATGCCATTTTGCAATACTTATTTTTGTGAATGCCAGTTCACAGATATTTTTGCGGGATATATATATTTTTGCGAATAGACGAATTCCCAAAATCTTTTTTGCAGGACTTAACTTTGCGAAACGGGCCAAATTTGCAAAAATTAATCCCGCAAAAATTAATCCGGCACGAACTTATCCCGCATTAATTAATACACATAAGGTAGTCTGTTTCTTCACATGAAGGTATCGGTACGACTTTATATGAATATATGTCAATCAGAAGGTATCCATCTACACTCGATTAGTTTAAAGCCTCAACACAATGTTTCCATAGTAGAAAGAAATGGACTGAAAAGACCTTTCCTCAGCAAAGCTCGTAAACATTCAAAAAGTTCTATAAATTTGTACAGGATATCACACACACAGGACACAATCACTTTTTATGTGTAGCTAGCTACCAAAACACATTAGGAAGCAAACAAACACAAAAGGAAGCATACAAATTGCAAAAACATATCTGGCTAGCTAAGCATTAGAAATTAAAACTTATAATATTATTGCTAACCATATTGAAAGAGAAAGCTAGCTAGGAGAAGAGAGGAGGAGGCAAAAGACTTCATTTTATGATGGCTTCTGCAAAGTTGCAGTTTGCTTGTTTACGTGATCAACCTCTTCCCCAGGGCTTCGCCCAAGATTGTCAAAAAAGTAAACCGGCCCCGGGGACGAGATTGTCATTAGCTAGGTCTTAAAAATGACGGACCACACAATGGCGGCAAAGTTCAGGGATTTTTAAGGTAGTGCATTGAAATGCTTCTGCCGCTGGCTGAATATTGCACACCAGTTGTAAAAATGTAGTAAAAAGTGTAGCTTAGATAATGCAGAATGGGTTTTGTTCAAGGCATAAGTGCAAAAAGTAACGAATAGCAATAAATTGTACAAAATGAATGACAAGTTGCCAAAATTGGCACAAAATATGGCAAAGATTGTCAATTTTTACTGCTTTATATTGAAGTTGGGACTTATGTCACGTACGATTTTGTAAGATTGTCATGTTAACTTACCAATTTATGTGTTTTTTTCCCCAGTGACTCGACAAAACTTCAGCGGTTTTCGAAACCATGCTATTTTTGGTACCCCTACTTCTGGAGCTCCCTGTGGTCATACGAGAAGGAATCTGAAATTGAGGTTATCATTTTTGAAAAGAGGAGGCTTGCTGACCAAAATATGAACGAGTTATATTTTTTCGTCGTAAAATGGTCGAGTTAATTAAACATAAAGTTCCCAATTTTTCAAAAGCTGAAAAAACGTGTAATTTACAGACCCGGCCTTAATATCGCCGAGTAGAAAGTCAATGAAATGTAGTTTTTGAAACCGTCTCTATTTCTTCAGCGCGCGCTAACGGCTAGGATTGGTCCCACAGTAAAAAATGACTTATCTATCTAAATTTTTAAATAAAGCGCTACCACAGCGCCCAGTGTAATTGCTGAGTTCCAGCAATCATGTCAAATTAAGAAGAATGTTATTTCTTGCAGTAAAATTGTCTCATTTATCACATTTATAAGATCAAAGTCCAAATTCAGTTCAATTAAGTCCCACAGTCAATCGTTTCACTGTTAAATACGATGCAACCTAGTAATATCAGAAAAATATATCTAAATACATGTTGGTACGAATATGTGACGCAACCGTTGTAACTCAAACGGACTGATACCGTTAGAAAGTCAATGAAATGTAGTTTTTGAAACTGTCTCTATTTCTTCAGCGCGCGCTAACGGCTAGGATTGGTCCCACAGTAAAAAATGACTTATTTATCTAAATTTTTAAATAAAGCGCTACCACAGCGCCCAGTGTAATTGCTGAGTTCCAGCAATCATGTCAAATTAAGAAGAATGTTATTTCTTGGAGTCCAATTGTCTCATTTATCACATTTATAAGGTCAAAGTCCAAAATCAGTTCAATTAAGTCCCACAGTCAATCGTTTCACTGTTAAAAGCGATGCAACCTAGTAATATCAGAAAAATATCGCTAAATACATGTTGGTACGAATATGTGACGCAACCGTTGTAACTCAAACGGACTGATACCGTTAGAAAGTCAATGAAATGTAGTTTTTGAAACTGTCTCTATTTCTTCAGCGCGCGCTAACGGCTAGGATTGGTCCCACAGTAAAAAATGACTTATTTATCTAAATTTTTAAATAAAGCGCTACCACAGCGCCCAGTGTAATTGCTGAGTTCCAGCAATCATGTCAAATTAAGAAGAATGTTATTTCTTGGAGTCCAATTGTCTCATTTATCACATTTATAAGGTCAAAGTCCAAAATCAGTTCAATTAAGTCCCACAGTCAATCGTTTCACTGTTAAAAGCGATGCAACCTAGTAATATCAGAAAAATATCGCTAAATACATGTTGGTACGAATATGTGACGCAACCGTTGTAACTCAAACGGACTGATACCGTTAGAAAGTCAATGAAATGTAGTTTTTGAAACTGTCTCTATTTCTTCAGCGCGCGCTAACGGCTAGGATTGGTCCCACAGTAAAAATGACTTATTTATCTAAATTTTTAAATAAAGCGCTACCACAGCGCCCAGTGTAATGCTGAGTTCCAGCAATCATGTCAAATTAAGAAGAATGTTATTTCTTGGAGTCCAATTGTCTCATTTATCACATTTATAAGGTCAAAGTCCAAAATCAGTTCAATTAAGTCCCACAGTCAATCGTTTCACTGTTAAAAGCGATGCAACCTAGTAATATCAGAAAAATATCGCTAAATACATGTTGGTACGAATATGTGACGCAACCGTTGTAACTCAAACGGACTGATACCGTTAGAAAGTCAATGAAATGTAGTTTTTGAAACTGTCTCTATTTCTTCAGCGCGCGCTAACGGCTAGGATTGGTCCCACAGTAAAAAATGACTTATTTATCTAAATTTTTAAATAAAGCGCTACCACAGCGCCCAGTGTAATTGCTGAGTTCCAGCAATCATGTCAAATTAAGAAGAATGTTATTTCTTGGAGTCCAATTGTCTCATTTATCACATTTATAAGGTCAAAGTCCAAAATCAGTTCAATTAAGTCCCACAGTCAATCGTTTCACTGTTAAAAGCGATGCAACCTAGTAATATCAGAAAAATATCGCTAAATACATGTTGGTACGAATATGTGACGCAACCGTTGTAACTCAAACGGACTGATACCGTTAGAAAGTCAATGAAATGTAGTTTTTGAAACTGTCTCTATTTCTTCAGCGCGCGCTAACGGCTAGGATTGGTCCCACAGTAAAAAATGACTTATTTATCTAAATTTTTAAATAAAGCGCTACCACAGCGCCCAGTGTAATTGCTGAGTTCCAGCAATCATGTCAAATTAAGAAGAATGTTATTTCTTGGAGTCCAATTGTCTCATTTATCACATTTATAAGGTCAAAGTCCAAAATCAGTTCAATTAAGTCCCACAGTCAATCGTTTCACTGTTAAAAGCGATGCAACCTAGTAATATCAGAAAAATATCGCTAAATACATGTTGGTACGAATATGTGACGCAACCGTTGTAACTCAAACGGACTGATACCGTTAGAAAGTCAATGAAATGTAGTTTTTGAAACTGTCTCTATTTCTTCAGCGCGCGCTAACGGCTAGGATTGGTCCCACAGTAAAAAATGACTTATTTATCTAAATTTTTAAATAAAGCGCTACCACAGCGCCCAGTGTAATTGCTGAGTTCCAGCAATCATGTCAAATTAAGAAGAATGTTATTTCTTGGAGTCCAATTGTCTCATTTATCACATTTATAAGGTCAAAGTCCAAAATCAGTTCAATTAAGTCCCACAGTCAATCGTTTCACTGTTAAAAGCGATGCAACCTAGTAATATCAGAAAAATATCGCTAAATACATGTTGGTACGAATATGTGACGCAACCGTTGTAACTCAAACGGACTGATACCGTTAGAAAGTCAATGAAATGTAGTTTTTGAAACTGTCTCTATTTCTTCAGCGCGCGCTAACGGCTAGGATTGGTCCCACAGTAAAAAATGACTTATTTATCTAAATTTTTAAATAAAGCGCTACCACAGCGCCCAGTGTAATTGCTGAGTTCCAGCAATCATGTCAAATTAAGAAGAATGTTATTTCTTGGAGTCCAATTGTCTCATTTATCACATTTATAAGGTCAAAGTCCAAAATCAGTTCAATTAAGTCCCACAGTCAATCGTTTCACTGTTAAAAGCGATGCAACCTAGTAATATCAGAAAAATATCGCTAAATACATGTTGGTACGAATATGTGACGCAACCGTTGTAACTCAAACGGACTGATACCGTTAGAAAGTCAATGAAATGTAGTTTTTGAAACTGTCTCTATTTCTTCAGCGCGCGCTAACGGCTAGGATTGGTCCCACAGTAAAAAATGACTTATTTATCTAAATTTTTAAATAAAGCGCTACCACAGCGCCCAGTGTAATTGCTGAGTTCCAGCAATCATGTCAAATTAAGAAGAATGTTATTTCTTGGAGTCCAATTGTCTCATTTATCACATTTATAAGGTCAAAGTCCAAAATCAGTTCAATTAAGTCCCACAGTCAATCGTTTCACTGTTAAAAGCGATGCAACCTAGTAATATCAGAAAAATATCGCTAAATACATGTTGGTACGAATATGTGACGCAACCGTTGTAACTCAAACGGACTGATACCGTTAGAAAGTCAATGAAATGTAGTTTTTGAAACTGTCTCTATTTCTTCAGCGCGCGCTAACGGCTAGGATTGGTCCCACAGTAAAAAATGACTTATTTATCTAAATTTTTAAATAAAGCGCTACCACAGCGCCCAGTGTAATTGCTGAGTTCCAGCAATCATGTCAAATTAAGAAGAATGTTATTTCTTGGAGTCCAATTGTCTCATTTATCACATTTATAAGGTCAAAGTCCAAAATCAGTTCAATTAAGTCCCACAGTCAATCGTTTCACTGTTAAAAGCGATGCAACCTAGTAATATCAGAAAAATATCGCTAAATACATGTTGGTACGAATATGTGACGCAACCGTTGTAACTCAAACGGACTGATACCGTTAGAAAGTCAATGAAATGTAGTTTTTGAAACTGTCTCTATTTCTTCAGCGCGCGCTAACGGCTAGGATTGGTCCCACAGTAAAAAATGACTTATTTATCTAAATTTTTAAATAAAGCGCTACCACAGCGCCCAGTGTAATTGCTGAGTTCCAGCAATCATGTCAAATTAAGAAGAATGTTATTTCTTGGAGTCCAATTGTCTCATTTATCACATTTATAAGGTCAAAGTCCAAAATCAGTTCAATTAAGTCCCACAGTCAATCGTTTCACTGTTAAAAGCGATGCAACCTAGTAATATCAGAAAAATATCGCTAAATACATGTTGGTACGAATATGTGACGCAACCGTTGTAACTCAAACGGACTGATACCGTTAGAAAGTCAATGAAATGTAGTTTTTGAAACTGTCTCTATTTCTTCAGCGCGCGCTAACGGCTAGGATTGGTCCCACAGTAAAAATGACTTATTTATCTAAATTTTTAAATAAAGCGCTACCACAGCGCCCAGTGTAATGCTGAGTTCCAGCAATCATGTCAAATTAAGAAGAATGTTATTTCTTGGAGTCCAATTGTCTCATTTATCACATTTATAAGGTCAAAGTCCAAAATCAGTTCAATTAAGTCCCACAGTCAATCGTTTCACTGTTAAAAGCGATGCAACCTAGTAATATCAGAAAAATATCGCTAAATACATGTTGGTACGAATATGTGACGCAACCGTTGTAACTCAAACGGACTGATACCGTTAGAAAGTCAATGAAATGTAGTTTTTGAAACTGTCTCTATTTCTTCAGCGCGCGCTAACGGCTAGGATTGGTCCCACAGTAAAAAATGACTTATTTATCTAAATTTTTAAATAAAGCGCTACCACAGCGCCCAGTGTAATTGCTGAGTTCCAGCAATCATGTCAAATTAAGAAGAATGTTATTTCTTGGAGTCCAATTGTCTCATTTATCACATTTATAAGGTCAAAGTCCAAAATCAGTTCAATTAAGTCCCACAGTCAATCGTTTCACTGTTAAAAGCGATGCAACCTAGTAATATCAGAAAAATATCGCTAAATACATGTTGGTACGAATATGTGACGCAACCGTTGTAACTCAAACGGACTGATACCGTTAGAAAGTCAATGAAATGTAGTTTTTGAAACTGTCTCTATTTCTTCAGCGCGCGCTAACGGCTAGGATTGGTCCCACAGTAAAAAATGACTTATTTATCTAAATTTTTAAATAAAGCGCTACCACAGCGCCCAGTGTAATTGCTGAGTTCCAGCAATCATGTCAAATTAAGAAGAATGTTATTTCTTGGAGTCCAATTGTCTCATTTATCACATTTATAAGGTCAAAGTCCAAAATCAGTTCAATTAAGTCCCACAGTCAATCGTTTCACTGTTAAAAGCGATGCAACCTAGTAATATCAGAAAAATATCGCTAAATACATGTTGGTACGAATATGTGACGCAACCGTTGTAACTCAAACGGACTGATACCGTTAGAAAGTCAATGAAATGTAGTTTTTGAAACTGTCTCTATTTCTTCAGCGCGCGCTAACGGCTAGGATTGGTCCCACAGTAAAAAATGACTTATTTATCTAAATTTTTAAATAAAGCGCTACCACAGCGCCCAGTGTAATTGCTGAGTTCCAGCAATCATGTCAAATTAAGAAGAATGTTATTTCTTGGAGTCCAATTGTCTCATTTATCACATTTATAAGGTCAAAGTCCAAAATCAGTTCAATTAAGTCCCACAGTCAATCGTTTCACTGTTAAAAGCGATGCAACCTAGTAATATCAGAAAAATATCGCTAAATACATGTTGGTACGAATATGTGACGCAACCGTTGTAACTCAAACGGACTGATACCGTTAGAAAGTCAATGAAATGTAGTTTTTGAAACTGTCTCTATTTCTTCAGCGCGCGCTAACGGCTAGGATTGGTCCCACAGTAAAAAATGACTTATTTATCTAAATTTTTAAATAAAGCGCTACCACAGCGCCCAGTGTAATTGCTGAGTTCCAGCAATCATGTCAAATTAAGAAGAATGTTATTTCTTGGAGTCAATTGTCTCATTTATCACATTTATAAGGTCAAAGTCCAAAATCAGTTCAATTAAGTCCCACAGTCAATCGTTTCACTGTTAAAAGCGATGCAACCTAGTAATATCAGAAAAATATCGCTAAATACATGTTGGTACGAATATGTGACGCAACCGTTGTAACTCAAACGGACTGATACCGTTAGAAAGTCAATGAAATGTAGTTTTTGAAACTGTCTCTATTTCTTCAGCGCGCGCTAACGGCTAGGATTGGTCCCACAGTAAAAAATGACTTATTTATCTAAATTTTTAAATAAAGCGCTACCACAGCGCCCAGTGTAATTGCTGAGTTCCAGCAATCATGTCAAATTAAGAAGAATGTTATTTCTTGGAGTCCAATTGTCTCATTTATCACATTTATAAGGTCAAAGTCCAAAATCAGTTCAATTAAGTCCCACAGTCAATCGTTTCACTGTTAAAAGCGATGCAACCTAGTAATATCAGAAAAATATCGCTAAATACATGTTGGTACGAATATGTGACGCAACCGTTGTAACTCAAACGGACTGATACCGTTAGAAAGTCAATGAAATGTAGTTTTTGAAACTGTCTCTATTTCTTCAGCGCGCGCTAACGGCTAGGATTGGTCCCACAGTAAAAAATGACTTATTTATCTAAATTTTTAAATAAAGCGCTACCACAGCGCCCAGTGTAATTGCTGAGTTCCAGCAATCATGTCAAATTAAGAAGAATGTTATTTCTTGGAGTCCAATTGTCTCATTTATCACATTTATAAGGTCAAAGTCCAAAATCAGTTCAATTAAGTCCCACAGTCAATCGTTTCACTGTTAAAAGCGATGCAACCTAGTAATATCAGAAAAATATCGCTAAATACATGTTGGTACGAATATGTGACGCAACCGTTGTAACTCAAACGGACTGATACCGTTAGAAAGTCAATGAAATGTAGTTTTTGAAACTGTCTCTATTTCTTCAGCGCGCGCTAACGGCTAGGATTGGTCCCACAGTAAAAAATGACTTATTTATCTAAATTTTTAAATAAAGCGCTACCACAGCGCCCAGTGTAATTGCTGAGTTCCAGCAATCATGTCAAATTAAGAAGAATGTTATTTCTTGGAGTCAATTGTCTCATTTATCACATTTATAAGGTCAAAGTCCAAAATCAGTTCAATTAAGTCCCACAGTCAATCGTTTCACTGTTAAAAGCGATGCAACCTAGTAATATCAGAAAAATATCGCTAAATACATGTTGGTACGAATATGTGACGCAACCGTTGTAACTCAAACGGACTGATACCGTTAGAAAGTCAATGAAATGTAGTTTTTGAAACTGTCTCTATTTCTTCAGCGCGCGCTAACGGCTAGGATTGGTCCCACAGTAAAAAATGACTTATTTATCTAAATTTTTAAATAAAGCGCTACCACAGCGCCCAGTGTAATTGCTGAGTTCCAGCAATCATGTCAAATTAAGAAGAATGTTATTTCTTGGAGTCCAATTGTCTCATTTATCACATTTATAAGGTCAAAGTCCAAAATCAGTTCAATTAAGTCCCACAGTCAATCGTTTCACTGTTAAAAGCGATGCAACCTAGTAATATCAGAAAAATATCGCTAAATACATGTTGGTACGAATATGTGACGCAACCGTTGTAACTCAAACGGACTGATACCGTTAGAAAGTCAATGAAATGTAGTTTTTGAAACTGTCTCTATTTCTTCAGCGCGCGCTAACGGCTAGGATTGGTCCCACAGTAAAAAATGACTTATTTATCTAAATTTTTAAATAAAGCGCTACCACAGCGCCCAGTGTAATTGCTGAGTTCCAGCAATCATGTCAAATTAAGAAGAATGTTATTTCTTGGAGTCCAATTGTCTCATTTATCACATTTATAAGGTCAAAGTCCAAAATCAGTTCAATTAAGTCCCACAGTCAATCGTTTCACTGTTAAAAGCGATGCAACCTAGTAATATCAGAAAAATATCGCTAAATACATGTTGGTACGAATATGTGACGCAACCGTTGTAACTCAAACGGACTGATACCGTTAGAAAGTCAATGAAATGTAGTTTTTGAAACTGTCTCTATTTCTTCAGCGCGCGCTAACGGCTAGGATTGGTCCCACAGTAAAAAATGACTTATTTATCTAAATTTTTAAATAAAGCGCTACCACAGCGCCCAGTGTAATTGCTGAGTTCCAGCAATCATGTCAAATTAAGAAGAATGTTATTTCTTGGAGTCCAATTGTCTCATTTATCACATTTATAAGGTCAAAGTCCAAAATCAGTTCAATTAAGTCCCACAGTCAATCGTTTCACTGTTAAAAGCGATGCAACCTAGTAATATCAGAAAAATATAGCTAAATACATGTTGGTACGAATATGTGACGCAACCGTTGTAACTCAAACGGACTGATACCGTTAGAAAGTCAATGAAATGTAGTTTTTGAAACTGTCTCTATTTCTTCAGCGCGCGCTAACGGCTAGGATTGGTCCCACAGTAAAAAATGACTTATTTATCTAAATTTTTAAATAAAGCGCTACCACAGCGCCCAGTGTAATTGCTGAGTTCCAGCAATCATGTCAAATTAAGAAGAATGTTATTTCTTGGAGTCCAATTGTCTCATTTATCACATTTATAAGGTCAAAGTCCAAAATCAGTTCAATTAAGTCCCACAGTCAATCGTTTCACTGTTAAAAGCGATGCAACCTAGTAATATCAGAAAAATATCGCTAAATACATGTTGGTACGAATATGTGACGCAACCGTTGTAACTCAAACGGACTGATACCGTTAGAAAGTCAATGAAATGTAGTTTTTGAAACTGTCTCTATTTCTTCAGCGCGCTAACGGCTAGGATTGGTCCCACAGTAAAAAATGACTTATTTATCTAAATTTTTAAATAAAGCGCTACCACAGCGCCCAGTGTAATTGCTGAGTTCCAGCAATCATGTCAAATTAAGAAGAATGTTATTTCTTGGAGTCAATTGTCTCATTTATCACATTTATAAGGTCAAAGTCCAAAATCAGTTCAATTAAGTCCCACAGTCAATCGTTTCACTGTTAAAAGCGATGCAACCTAGTAATATCAGAAAAATATCGCTAAATACATGTTGGTACGAATATGTGACGCAACCGTTGTAACTCAAACGGACTGATACCGTTAGAAAGTCAATGAAATGTAGTTTTTGAAACTGTCTCTATTTCTTCAGCGCGCGCTAACGGCTAGGATTGGTCCCACAGTAAAAAATGACTTATTTATCTAAATTTTTAAATAAAGCGCTACCACAGCGCCCAGTGTAATTGCTGAGTTCCAGCAATCATGTCAAATTAAGAAGAATGTTATTTCTTGGAGTCCAATTGTCTCATTTATCACATTTATAAGGTCAAAGTCCAAAATCAGTTCAATTAAGTCCCACAGTCAATCGTTTCACTGTTAAAAGCGATGCAACCTAGTAATATCAGAAAAATATCGCTAAATACATGTTGGTACGAATATGTGACGCAACCGTTGTAACTCAAACGGACTGATACCGTTAGAAAGTCAATGAAATGTAGTTTTTGAAACTGTCTCTATTTCTTCAGCGCGCGCTAACGGCTAGGATTGGTCCCACAGTAAAAAATGACTTATTTATCTAAATTTTTAAATAAAGCGCTACCACAGCGCCCAGTGTAATTGCTGAGTTCCAGCAATCATGTCAAATTAAGAAGAATGTTATTTCTTGGAGTCCAATTGTCTCATTTATCACATTTATAAGGTCAAAGTCCAAAATCAGTTCAATTAAGTCCCACAGTCAATCGTTTCACTGTTAAAAGCGATGCAACCTAGTAATATCAGAAATATATCTAAATACATGTTGGTACGAATATGTGACGCAACCGTTGTAACTCAAACGGACTGATACCGTTAGAAAGTCAATGAAATGTAGTTTTTGAAACTGTCTCTATTTCTTCAGCGCGCGCTAACGGCTAGGATTGGTCCCACAGTAAAAAATGACTTATTTATCTAAATTTTTAAATAAAGCGCTACCACAGCGCCCAGTGTAATTGCTGAGTTCAGCAATCATGTCAAATTAAGAAGAATGTTATTTCTTGGAGTCAATTGTCTCATTTATCACATTTATAAGGTCAAAGTCCAAAATCAGTTCAATTAAGTCCCACAGTCAATCGTTTCACTGTTAAAAGCGATGCAACCTAGTAATATCAGAAAATATATCTAAATACATGTTGGTATGAATATGTGACGCAACCGTTGTAACTCAAACGGACTGATACCGTTAGAAAGTCAATGAAATGTAGTTTTTGAAACTGTCTCTATTTCTTCAGCGCGCGCTAACGGCTAGGATTGGTCCCACAGTAAAAAATGACTTATTTATCTAAATTTTTAAATAAAGCGCTACCACAGCGCCCAGTGTAATTGCTGAGTTCCAGCAATCATGTCAAATTAAGAAGAATGTTATTTCTTGGAGTAAATTGTCTCATTTATCACATTTATAAGGTCAAAGTCCAAAATCAGTTCAATTAAGTCCCACAGTCAATCGTTTCACTGTTAAAAGCGAGGCAACCTAGTAATATCAGAAAAATATAGCTAAATACATGTTGGTACGAATATGTGACGCAACCGTTGTAACTCAAACGGACTGATACCGTTAGAAAGTCAATGAAATGTAGTTTTTGAAACTGTCTCTATTTCTTCAGCGCGCGCTAACGGCTAGGATTGGTCCCACAGTAAAAAATGACTTATTTATCTAAATTTTTAAATAAAGCGCTACCACAGCGCCCAGTGTAATTGCTGAGTTCCAGCAATCATGTCAAATTAAGAAGAATGTTATTTCTTGGAGTCAATTGTCTCATTTATCACATTTATAAGGTCAAAGTCCAAAATCAGTTCAATTAAGTCCCACAGTCAATCGTTTCACTGTTAAAAGCGATGCAACCTAGTAATATCAGAAAAATATCGCTAAATACATGTTGGTACGAATATGTGACGCAACCGTTGTAACTCAAACGGACTGATACCGTTAGAAAGTCAATGAAATGTAGTTTTTGAAACTGTCTCTATTTCTTCAGCGCGCGCTAACGGCTAGGATTGGTCCCACAGTAAAAATGACTTATTTATCTAAATTTTTAAATAAAGCGCTACCACAGCGCCCAGTGTAATTGCTGAGTTCCAGCAATCATGTCAAATTAAGAAGAATGTTATTTCTTGGAGTCAATTGTCTCATTTATCACATTTATAAGGTCAAAGTCCAAAATCAGTTCAATTAAGTCCCACAGTCAATCGTTTCACTGTTAAAAGCGATGCAACCTAGTAATATCAGAAAAATATAGCTAAATACATGTTGGTACGAATATGTGACGCAACCGTTGTAACTCAAACGGACTGATACCGTTAGAAAGTCAATGAAATGTAGTTTTTGAAACTGTCTCTATTTCTTCAGCGCGCGCTAACGGCTAGGATTGGTCCCACAGTAAAAAATGACTTATTTATCTAAATTTTTAAATAAAGCGCTACCACAGCGCCCAGTGTAATTGCTGAGTTCCAGCAATCATGTCAAATTAAGAAGAATGTTATTTCTTGGAGTACAATTGTCTCATTTATCACATTTATAAGGTCAAAGTCCAAAATCAGTTCAATTAAGTCCCACAGTCAATCGTTTCACTGTTAAAAGCGATGCAACCTAGTAATATCAGAAAAATATAGCTAAATACATGTTGGTACGAATATGTGACGCAACCGTTGTAACTCAAACGGACTGATACCGTTAGAAAGTCAATGAAATGTAGTTTTTGAAACTGTCTCTATTTCTTCAGCGCGCGCTAACGGCTAGGATTGGTCCCACAGTAAAAATGACTTATTTATCTAAATTTTTAAATAAAGCGCTACCACAGCGCCCAGTGTAATGCTGAGTTCCAGCAATCATGTCAAATTAAGAAGAATGTTATTTCTTGGAGTACAATTGTCTCATTTATCACATTTATAAGGTCAAAGTCCAAAATCAGTTCAATTAAGTCCCACAGTCAATCGTTTCACTGTTAAAAGCGATGCAACCTAGTAATATCAGAAAAATATAGCTAAATACATGTTGGTACGAATATGTGACGCAACCGTTGTAACTCAAACGGACTGATACCGTTAGAAAGTCAATGAAATGTAGTTTTTGAAACTGTCTCTATTTCTTCAGCGCGCGCTAACGGCTAGGATTGGTCCCACAGTAAAAATGACTTATTTATCTAAATTTTTAAATAAAGCGCTACCACAGCGCCCAGTGTAATGCTGAGTTCCAGCAATCATGTCAAATTAAGAAGAATGTTTTCTTGGAGTAATTGTCT
>JASGCC010002584.1:0-27758 GCA_030067915.1 Hydractinia echinata
AGCCATTTGTCAGGGCACAGACCTTGGAGCATGTGCAATAACTTTGACCTCCAGGAGGAGAAAATCCCTCTGACAGCTGATGTATCCGAGGTCGGCTGCCGTACGAGAGGCAGAAAGGAGAGACCAAGATGGCGACAAGAGCTGTGTAATTTGTAGCTAGACTTATGTTATTTATAGCGAAGAAAGCTTTGTTGTGTTAACGTATAGCCGTTCTTTTCATTGGCGACGAGGATAAAACGAAACAAACACAAAACAACAACAGCACAGGGAGACTGCGAGTCAACAAGAATGGCGGAGCAGAGTTTGAAGAAGTTCGATCCTGATATTCACAGGGACAATTGTTATGATGCATTTTCAGATTATTGTAATGCATTCCAGTACGAATACGAAGCGATTGCAAAAGATCCACCAGCAGGAAGCGAGCCAGAGAAAGCAGAATGGATCCAACTCAACATGAGGAAGGTATTTTTAGGAAGGTTTGCATCCCGGAACCTTCAAAAAGACTTTGAGGAGGTCGTTCCCACTGCAGAGAGGCGTACAATCACTTTTGATGAGACAGTTACAAGACTGAAGGAACGTTACCAACCACTAAAAAACACAACATTGGCAAATTTTGAGTTCCACAAAATGAAACAAACAGCAGGTGAATCGTTTGACCTTTTCCTTAACCGTGTCAAAAATGAGGCGAACATGTGTTCATTTCAATGTGATAGCGACACATGTAATGTGAAAGATACCATGGTTAGAGACCAAATTGTAATTGGGACGACAAATGATGACGTCAGAAAAAATGCTCTCAACAACCAATGGAATTTAGAGGAGCTCATTAAAATGGGAGGAAGCTGGAAGCAGCCACAGTAGGAGCTCAAAAGATAACAGAACAACCAATAGCCAATGTAAGCCGTGTAAACACACCTGGAAAATACTCTAAGAGAAACCGTGCAAGAGAGGACCTCTTCAAGAAAGAAGGAAAGAGGAATGGATCTCCACCGAGAATGCCCAAATGTAATGACTGTTCATCGAAACGTTGTAAAGGAGGGAAGAAGTGCCCGGCATTCAACGAGAAATGCTTTAAATGTGGACAGTATGGACATTTCAAGGGTTCAAGAACATGCACGAAAGGAAACAGAAAGCATAAGCAGACTAGGCGGGTAAACGACTCATCAGCAGAGAGCAACTCCGAAGAGAGTACAACAGAGACCGAACCGTCTGAAGAATCTGAGGATGAGCAACAGCATGTCAAAAGGCTAGTGTATGCAGCCCGGAGAGTAGCAAAAACCCGAAGAGCCGCACATAAAACAAGAAAAACCCCACCACCCAAGAGATACGAAGTCACTGTTGGCATAAAGGAAAGAGTGGTTAAGGCCTATGCAGATACAGGCGCAGACATTTCTATCATGTCAAAAAGGATGGCAAACCAACTACAATTATCCATTGCAAAGACTTCCATCAAGATAAAGCCATATGGCTCAAAGAACCTTAAATGCCTAGGACACTACACTGGACCAGTTATGTACGGTGAAGTTGTGGCAAACGTGCGATTTTACATCGTAAAAAAGGACCTGGAAACTCTCCTCAGTGGTGCAGTATGCGAGGAGCTGGGAATCATCAAGTTCCAGGGCCCGACAAATTCTAACATCCGCAGTGTCAACGTAGACAACACAAACATCAGAGATCTGACCGCGAAGTACCCAGACCTTTTCAAAGGGATTGGTACACTAAAAAACCACACCACGTTAAATTACACATTGATGACTCAATTACACCAACAGCGGAACCAGCCAGAACGATACCATTTCACTTAAAGGCCAGATTCCAAGAGGAAATAAAAAAGATGGAAGAGAACAACATCATTGAAGAGCACCATGGCCCAGCACCATGGGTATCAAATCCTGTACTGGCACCTAAAGAAAATGGAGGACTCCGAGTTACCGTGGACATGAGAAAACCAAATCGAGCAATAAAGGACACTCGCATACCGATTCCACGTGTGGAAGATATCAGATCCCACCTAAGCAATTGTCAAATCTTCTCCAAACTAGACTTTAAGTCTGCGTTCCATCAACTGGAATTGGACCCAGAGTCACGCCATATCACTGTCTTCCATGCTGGAGACCGTCTAATGAGGTACCGAAAATTAGTCATGGGCACTAAACCTGCGTCAGGTGAACTTACAAAAGCATTGCGACCACTGTTTAGTTCAATCCCTCACGCACATGCAATCCACGACGATCTGATCTTAGCCACCGAAACACCTGAGGAACACTATAAAGTACTCGACACCGTGTTTCATACCATACAGGAGTCAGGCTTAACACTCAACCCGAAGAAATGTATCTTTGCAGCCAGAGAAATTCCATTCTGGGGAATCAAGGTAACACCGGAAGGAATTATGCCAGATCCATCAAAAGTTCAAGCATTGAAAGACGCTTCTGTACCAACATCGAAAGATGACATCCTTTCCTTCCTTAGCATGATCCAGTCCCATTCCAGTTTTATCCCCGGTTTAGCAACAAAGACTCACCACATGAGAAAGCTGACAAAACTGCACGAACGTTTTGAATGGACCAAAGAATGTCAACAAGAGTTCACAGCACTAAAGGACGCATTCACCAACGACACACTAATGAGACACTTTAATCCAAAATGAACACCTATATTTTTGTGGATGCCCACCAAACTGGCCTCTGTGCAATACTCGCACAGGGTCACAACATAGATGACTCTTCTCCAGTCGCGTGCGCAAGCAGGACAACAACGAATGTCGAACAACGATACCCTCAACTCGATCTTGAATCACTCGCTGTGGATTTTGGCCTTAGACAATTCCGCCACTACATTGCTGGAGGACCAGGAGTGGAAATCATCACAGACCACAAACCACTGGTCAGTATTTTTGCAAGCACCCGAATTGGTTCGATTCGAACAGATAGAATAAAACTGCGACACCAGGACATTACCTTCAAAGTATCGTGGAGACGAGGAAAAGAAAATCCTGCGGACTTCTTATCCAGGCATGCAACACCCATTAACAAAACGTCATGGCAACAGGAATCCGACGAATTGGAAAAAACTGTCTGGTTCCTCCAATACGCCCCCTATACAGAAGCCATCTCCATGAGTCGAATCATCGCAGAAACCAAGAAGGACGCAGTGCTGCAGTCCCTGGTCAAGTGCATTCACCAGGGGTACATTCCAAAGTCAAAGAAATCGTTGGAACCATACCGTAATGTCTTCCACGAGCTGGCGATATCGGACGAAGATCTAATGCTGCGTAACGACCGCATTATCTTACCACAAAGTCTTTGGTCGAAAGCTATCGTTAAAGCCCACCAAGGAAGCCACCCTGGTATGAGCAGCCTGAAGAGAAGAATCCGATCACACTTATGGTTTCCCAGCATCAATACATTGGTCCAGGAAGCAGTCGAACAATGCGAGACATGTCAGCTTTTTACGAAGAAGACAACCAAGGAGCCAATTTCACCACAAAACGTACCTACAGGCCCTTGGGAGGACGTATTCATCGATCTGTTTGGCCCGATGCCGGACCACAGACATGTCTTAGTAGTCTTGGACAACTACTCACGCTTCCCAGCAGCCAAGATTGTTCCGACAACCGCAACAAAACCAGTTCTAAAAGCCCTCGAAGATATTTACACGGACTTAGGCACTCCCGAACGTCATCGCACCGACAATGGTCCACCTTTTAACTCAACTGAATTTGCCCAGTTCTCTAGCAAGAACGACATCACGCACGTCCTGACGTACCCGTATCACCCACAAGGTAATCCAGCAGAAACCTTCATGAAACCACTCGGGAAAGCTATGAAATCAGCCTTCCACGAGCACAAGAGCAGAGATATAGCACTCAACCAGCTACTAGCATCATACCGTGCAACACCGCACCCGGCTACAAACCTCTCACCCGGTGGAACCATGTTCCACAACGGATACAGGAAGGATTTTCAACGAACGCTATACACTACGAAGGAACGACAAACGGCACAGGACAGAGATCTCCAACAAAGAAAACAACGGAAAGAGCTGACAAACATATCCCGAGACGCCAACCATCGACCGTTCAACAGGGTGACCTAGTTCTCGTCATCAACAGTACCCGCTCAACAAAGTTTGAGCCCGTATATCATCGAACACCCTACTGGATCTGCGAAATCGACACCAAGGGCGTAGTCCTGAAGCGATCGACCGATTTCAAACGAATTCGCAGACACAAAGATGACATCAAGGCATACCACGAAAGTACAAAGGAACTAGTTACACCAGTTCCTTCTGACCTACCGAAGAAATCAATAACATGGATCTTCGATCGAAATGAAGAACCAGAACACCGCCACGACGAACACACTGGTAGCAACAACGACGAGTTGATCACAGAAGACGGAAGCGACACCGACACGATAACGGATGACGATACAATAGCCTACGAAGGAGACACTTCAGACGCAGAACCCGAAGAAAAGATGACAACAGCAAAAAGACGAGAGAGGCGACCTACAGGACTCGGGGGCGGATCCAGTGTACGTCAGCGCCGTCACGCGACTGACATAATTTTTACTAAGAATCGTAAAAAATAATAGGGTACCGTGATCCTGCAGTCCCTGCGACCGTTGACCTTTATTTTACGGACCTTTCTCTTGTGTGACTGAGTTGATGGATACGGCAAAAAGCGACTGACATCCGAAGAATTTTCATGCAATGTGATTGGCTTGCCGGCCGAAATAACGTATTCTGATTGGTTTACAAAAAACTGACGACTTTGACCCATATTTACGGCATTCGAAATGTGACAGAGCATGCATTTTTCAATAATCATTGAATTTTTTTGTAACCGATGCCGTGTAATTTGAATTTCGGACCAAACGAAAGCAATTAGGAGGGTTTTTTCGGACCAAACGAAGGCAATTATGGTTGTTTATTTGTAGCAAAATTCAACGGTTCAATATTCAACGAATTATTTGGGTATGCAACAAACTATTTGGCTATTCAACGAAATTATTTCGGTATTCAACGACTTATTTGGCTATTCAACGGTATATGCAACGAAATTATTTTGATATTCAACGACTTGTTTACGGGATTTAACAGTAATACTAAACGAGATTATCAATTTCAAATAAGTGAACAACCGCGTCTTCCCAGGTCATCCTTTTTACCCCTGGGCGCTAGAAAAAAACCCGGCAAAAAAACCCGGCAAATAAGAGATCGCTTCCAAGCTACTACTGCAGTTACTTCAAGGGATTTAATTTAAGCAAAAAACTACTTTTCGGGAAGTTGGCAAGTCCTTTTGCGATAACTGATTTCAGCGAAATTAAAGATTTAATTAATTAGGTTTAGAATAAGTATTTTACACCAAGGGGCAACGAAGGAGTAAGAATGAATCAGAGCAGTTTGCTTTTAAAAAAATATTTTCATAAAAAACGATATCTACAACATCTGTAAGAAAAAGTAAAATATGAACATAAAACAAATAAACAATCAAACAAACAAAAGAATATACAGTGGCTGGAGGGTACTTAAAATGTCTATAAAAACTTCACAAAATTCAAGACTTGCAACATTGACAAGGAGTAAATGTATCTAAGGTTACTCAGTATGTCAGTAAAAGATCAAAAGTTTTAAAAGTAACTATGAAAATGTAAATAAACAAAACAGGTTAAACAATATCAAAATAAAAAACTGCTTTATGACTGCCCAATATGTTCGTAAATTCTTCAGACAGTTCACTGTAGCAGGTGTTTGGCAGTTCTAAACATGGACCACAACCAAATAGAGAAACACAGAGCTATTTCTCTGACAAAGAACACACGCCTGAAATACGCGCCAAATTAAATTGAATAGATACAATAAATAAATAAATAAATAAATAAAGTTAGCATTCGGCAAATTAGTCATTGAACATTGAAATTTGCGGTGAACAAAGTTCGTTGAATGCCCAAATAAATCGTTGAATACTGAAGTCGTTGAATACCAAAATAGTAGTTTCATTGAATATATCGTATATATACCTAAATAAGTCGTTGAGTACCGAAATAATTTCGTTGAATATTGAGTCGTTGGATTTTGCTACAAATAAACAACTATATTTTTCGTTGAATACATTGTTGAATAGCCAAATAGTTCGTTGCATACCCAAATAATTCGTTGAATATTGAACCGTTGAATTTTGCTACAAATAAACAACCATAGGCAATCAATGACTTTTCGGACCAAATGAAAGCAATCAAGGACTTTTCGGACCAAACGAAAGCATGCAAGACTAATTAGTAACCAGGCATGGTGACTCACGACATGTGTGCTGCAATGAGATGCAATAATTTTTTAAATGTGCAAGAAAGATACGTAAAGTTAGTCTTTATGTCAAAAATATAATTAGAGTTGCTTAGCTATAGATATTGGAACATATGTAGCTAGCTAGCTAGCTAGAAATTTAAATGCAGAGTGGGTTATTTTTTAAAGTTGTTGTTGTTGACCAAAAACTTAGAGAGTTCTGCAATTGCTTTATTTTAAGAAGATAATGCTTTATTATTCTTGTTATCTTAAACACTTGTAATAGCTAATGAAAGCACCACCTAACTTTCATATGAAAAATCCTTTTTATACTTAATTTTTAATTTTCACGAAATAGACCCAGAGCACACGTCCTGATAATAACTTCCTGCAGATGTTAATAGCTTACTACTAGGATATATCATCTTAGGAATTTTGATATTAGTACAAGTCTGTGAATTTTTAAAAAAATTAATAATTCCTAACCAATTATAGTCAAAGTGGCAATTTTATGTGGGTAGTATAAAAAAGCATACTTTTCGCTAATGGTAAGAGTCCAATAACTTGTGCAAAAATTAAAACAATGGCTTAAAACTTGATATGGTATAGTTTTAGACCAGATCGATGAAAGAGAGCCCAATATACATTGACCTATCATTGTAGTTCTTAAGTTTTTTAATTTAGGCATTTTTGGGAAGCCGATAAGGCATTTTTTACAGCATATCTGTTTTAACACAGATACACGTGCAAAAACCATTAAAAGCAATTTTTCTGGTTGAAATAAGTCAGATAGGAATTGATAAAACTAGTTTAAGCCCAAATTTTTTAACCAGTCCAAAGAAATTGTAAAGTACCGGAATGTTCAACTTAAATTATGTTGGTACAAAGGCTTAATCATGATTACGACTACGGTTTAAGTGATAAAATTTTTGTTTGTCTTTTATTTATTATGTTATCAATTGAATAATATTTGAGCAAACGCATTTTGCAGAATAGGCAGTGACCAACCAAAAGGGTGCATATATGTTTTATTCTGTAGTGCTACATCCGACATGTTGTATAATACAGAAGTTAGTTTCGACAATTTACTTATTTCCTAGGATAATTATTTTTAGCTCTTAAAGTCACTGGAGATTTGTTTGTACAGCTACATGTCCTAGCTACATGTTGGTGACAATACACTGGTTGACGTGCTGCAACATTCCATCATTAGGGTTTTTCCTTTACCCTGAGGTATATATATAGTAAGAATTCTGTTTTACGTTCTTGCTAAGAAGAACATCAAGGTAAGTCATTTATTTATTCCATCTTACATATGATGACGCCTCTTTGTACAATTAAACTGGTGTAACACAATAGAATTTGTGGGGAATGAAGCTGTTTTTACTTGTACTATCAGGCTTGGTTTAGTTTGTTTTGGTAGACTAGTTGCGGTAGCATGGTTAGTACTCTGAACACAGAAGATTTTTGCCACCTTTCGCCAAATACTTTAATTTCCCAGTGGTAAGAAAAATTATGCTCTGTCTCCAGACTGTACAGATACATCAAAAACCAAAAACCGAATTTCCTATTTTCCTAACTGTGGTGCAAAGTGCAAAGTTGAACCTGTATTTACATCATTAAATGCTAAAAATACTTATGCTCAGGGTTATATTCTGTTTTGTCTGCAAGGTGTTGATGAAGGATGTGATGATAATTTTAAAGCCAATCATTTTTGTAATTCTGGTTAAAACAATTCAAAAAAGTAAATGCAAAACACCTTTTTTTGAATAAGCTTAATGCGCATAAATGTCTTTTTTCTTTCTTTATGTTATATCAATCTATTTTATTTAATTTCCTGCTTCCCCTAGTTAAGCCTACTTTAGCATATAGCAGACTGTCCATGTCTGGAATAGCTAACATTACGTTATTAGGCATTTCCTAGACATGCTGACGAACCCTGATATTGGGCGAAACAGTCTTAAAATATTTGAATTTAAACTGTTGTTTTTAATTTTCATACACTTTTTTGCAACCCTTTAAAAGATGGTTTGTTATTTTCTTGTCCATTCAAATCTTTAGAGCAAAAAACGTCTCTAACAAAGCTAATAATTTGGACATTATTTAGGCCGTTTATAATGCGTAGAGGCTTAAAATAGCGAAAGTTTCCGGGGCTGCGCCCTGGACCCGCCATGGGGGGCTTACAGCGCCCCTCATGCCCCCAGCTGTTTTAGGCGCAGCAAATTGCTGCGCTTATTTTTGCTTCGCAAAAAATGTGACTGACATGTTAAAATTGTTGGATCCGCCCCTGGGACTATGAACTTTAAAAGTATATATATACATGTAAAAAACACTTTCTGAAAAGATGAGAGTGATGATGTATCCGAGGTCGGCTGCCGTACGAGAGGCAGAAAGGAGAGACCAAGATGGCGACAAGAGCTGTGTAATTTGTAGCTAGACTTATGTTATTTATAGCGAAGAAAGCTTTGTTGTGTTAACGTATAGCCGTTCTTTTCAACAGCTACAACAAAAAAGCTTAAAAAACGTTCGTTTAAAACAAAACTTTGGCTACAAGAAAGAGTAAAGCTAAGTCTGTAACCTTAAATTTTGATGCAGTTGAATTTAAAAGCAATCCAGTGCAATCAATTCCCTAGAGACAAAATTAGGGCTCAATTAGGAAACTCTGATTGTATTTCGGCCACAAGAACACAATTAGAGCCCTCAACTGTTACTGACACACAACTTCAGCTGCCATTTTCCTTTTGTGTCTTGCTATAATGGCAATGTTGATGCTTTGTGCACTTTTTTTCCCCTTTATTCCGCCTACCCATCCTGTGCCCAAAAGGGACATTGAAATAATTAAGAAGTGCGAGTATGTTAACTTTGACCTGCTTCTTCCTCCCATGCTTAATGCTCTTTTAGCCGTGTCTATTTCGATGGATGATATAGGTGAGTACGACCTGAATGTAAAAACAGTGGCAGTGGTCCCAATGTCTCCCTTATAAGAATGACCACAAATAAGTCACACATGAAGGGTTAAGTCCTGGTGTGTTGTCTTTTTTCTGCATCTTTGCAAGGAAATGATTACATACGAGACTTTGTAACTTAGTTTGCCAATCAATATGAGTTTTTTGCTGTCTACGCATTTGACCAACTCCATTGCTTGCACATGGCTAGTGATCCAGCACGTTGGTTGGATGCATAGATGACCTTTTTTTAGTAAGTACATGCGTAGTGCCTCATTGCTTCCTTCAACATCATCCTCGCAATCCCTCTTCATCTCGCCTCCAGGACCAGGACCTGTTTTTTTCGTTTCGAGAAAGGGCATTTTGCGTTCACTTGTCCAAACCGGTTGAACAAAGGTTTGTAAATTAGTTGAAGTGGGATGTAATAACTAAAGCAGCTAACTACCAGTCTCCGCAGAACCACCACAGAACCAGCAGTCCCTATAGAACGACCAGAGAACCAACCAACAGCAGTAATATCACAGAACCACCAATGAATAAATAATTCCAATATTAAACTCCCATGCCAAAGTGAGCGCAACGAAGCTAATTAAATACACAACAGTCGAAGACCCTACTTTCCACTGGCTATTTCGTGTCCCTCGTACATGAACTAACGGTCCTCGTACAAGTGAATTTTAAAAACGACTCCCAAAGTGTTATAAACTTCATTCTATATAAAAAAAATAATCTCAATACAAAAACTCGATCTTTTTTTATTCATTTCATAAAAATTCACGATTTGAATTAGCAAGAAAAGTGTTGTTTTGCTGGGGGTAACATATGTATTTTAGACGCTCGTTAAAAAAGATGGTCGTCGTATTACCGAGTAAACACTCCACACTCTTCCAAATTCTATGTTCTAGCTATTATCGTTAGTTATTATCGTGGTAATCATTAGCATTCCTGATTGAAATTATTGAAAAAGATTGAAATTTTGGTTTGTTATTTATTGCGTTGAAGAGTAAATTACAAGGAAACAGAATGAGTCTTGATTTTTTAATCCCAGAACGATATAATTTGGATATTATTTCACTAAATGTAGTGTATACTACTAATTTATTCTCCAAATTCCCGGAAATAAGGCGCGGGATAGTAAATTCTACAGAAATTTTGCAGTTTTTCTTTTTAAGGCATGGAGTGTTGTGTATTTACAGCGATCGCTATTCTGATGATTGACGGGTCAACTATTGTTTTTTCTCATCAACATTTTCTGGTGGTTCTCAACCAAGACTACTCGTTCTGTGATAGTACTGCCGGTTCGCTGCTGGTTCTCTGGTCGTTCTACGGAGACTGGTGGTTCGCTGCTTGTTCTGTGGTGGTTCTGCGGAGACTGGTGGTTACCTGTTTTAGTTATTACAGAAGTGGGAGCATTGTCCATATTTTTACGACATTTATATCTGAGGAATAAAAAAGGGCATGGCATGATTGACATAACTTAGGCATAACCAAGGATCATGGGGCCTTGTTTAATGAAATAGGTATTCAGAAGTATAGATTTCATTGCAATTACAGTGGGACCACTCATCACAAGAATTGCTTAAAATTGCATGTCTGTTGTTTTTAACTGGTTTTCCACACACACTACAGGGAAACTGTATCATTTACACTTTAAACAGAAAAAGTAACAAATAATAAATCGACAAAAAATCGAAAGTAAAAGCGATCACAGAAAATGAGGAAAAAAGAGAAGATAAAAAACATCTACTTGCAAGAATTTCTCCTGGCACCATTTTAAACTGGAGTTATTACGATAGCAATTTTTTTTTTATTATTATTCACTTATGGAGTGGTTTAAAAGTGTTAAATATATTAACGAAACACATTGCTTTGTCGTTAGAAGTAACCTATATATAGCAAATATATACTGCAGGAATACATGACAAAGAGAGGGCTATGTTGTACCATGTTGTATTCACTGCGATCATCTGCTATTTTGTTTGCTATGTCAATCCGCCCCTCAAAATGGCCGCAGACTATATTTTCACGGCAGGTTATAATTTCTCCGTAACGATTGTGTTTTTTACTAAAAGACATTTTTTTTAAACTCCAGTTCCATTTCGATCTTTTGCTCCATACAATTTTTTTTTTGTACGCAAGATGCGTGTGCATTGATGTTTTAAAAAAGATGATCATTCCAATTTCTTTTAAATTTTTTTTATAATTTGTTAGAATTTGTGCATATAATGTTTACAAAATCAAGATTTTTAATTTTAAAAATGTTACCACAAGATTTTTAGTTGTGTAAATTCTCAGTGATCTGCTGTTATAAGACCAAAAAATAACTTTTTGAGGAAATTTATGATTATTGGTATAATTTTCATATAAAAATTGATTCTTCCAGGATACAATTTCTGGCAACAATAAATTTTTTAACTGTTGAACGTCATAATACGTAATAAAGCCATGCTATTAATAGTATACATTAACTCTGGAAATTTGCTATTAAAAAGTTTAAATTGATATGTTTTTTTCAGTTATCTGCTGAATAATAATTTTATAAAAAAATTAAAAAAATATTTTTTTGAGAAAAACGTTAGTTTTTAAAATCTGATGTGGTGAAAAGTAGGCCAGAGTTGATTTTTTATATAAAGAGAATACTTTTCTAAAATATAATTTCTATCAACATGAAAGGTAGCTAATTCCGTACTGAATACATGTTCCAAAAGAGCTGGCGCGTTTGCATTTATTGTTGAAAAAAAGAGGCAGTGTATGGCATCTTTTCAAAGATATCTGAGTTAAGCATATAATTAACTTTTTGTAGCCTGGGCTAGATTGAATTTTGTTAACTAATTATTTTAATTAATCTTATTTTTTAAAGCAAGACGAATAGTGTTGTGTGCTCACTTAGTAGTAAGAATGCTTTGTCTTAAAAAGTTATTTTTTACATTTATGACACATTTGTCTTTGACATCTATGTTAACATGCTTTATTAAATAAAATACCAGTTATGCCACTTGAAATACAATTGCTCAGAAGATATTTTTTGTCTTGTATGAAAGAAATTTGTGAATACTTTAAGGCAAGAAATTCTATTGTTCTTTGCTCACGTGATCATTATTGAGAAATCTTTAATGTTAGATGTGGTCATGCTGGGTTTATGTTTATTGGTTGATTTTAATTCGGGTTTGCACTGAAAAATTATTATATAAGAAACTCAATTTCAATATCTCGAAGAAAACATAGTTAACTAGGCTAGATATGTCTGAAATCTGGACAAACCTTGTTAAGTTGAGACAGTGTAGAGATACTGCTAACTTGATACCATAATTATTCAAATAAGTAGTCAAATTTTTATTCAGTATATTGACTTTCAGGAGGGACATATTATATGTACAGGTAATATTGCCAGTTGAAATACCCCTAAGTTGAAGTATATCCCTCTCTTCAGTGAGCTAATTTCCTACCTCAAGGCTTTATTGACTTGTGCTGAAAAATTGAACAAGCAACACCAAATTTCTGAAAATTTTATGACCCATTTCAATTTATTACCACCCCATATTAAAACAAAATCGTGGAGTGGTGGGATTAGTTTTACAGATTAATGATTTTAAAAATTTAATGATGATGCACAATGTTTTTTTGTTCACAACTCTTCTTGGGATTTTTCTGTTCTAATTTATACTTTACTTTTTATGTTAATCAATTTGGTAATGGCAGTGTGGTTTGATTTTTGCTTCTTTACCTTTTTTTTGTATTTCTAATGCAGGTAAAACCCAACATAACTTTGGTGATAATGATTCTTGGAAGAGTGGGATAAGGAAGTTTTCTGGTAACAAAATTAGTTTTGTATAAATGCTGATATGTGTGACCTTTTGTATTTCTATGTTATGTTATTTAAAAAATATTTCCATTGTTGTAAAACCATGAAAGTTATTGGTTCAAATCCAATCCATCTTTAAAAGGTGGTAGTTCAAATGGAAGAACAACATGGTGTGCAGTAATTAGTTTCATACTGCAACAAACAATAATGCAAATCAATTCAAAAAATTTTACAAACAAAAGTTTCAAGAAAAGAGGTAACTACAAGAAAAGAAAAGAAAGTAGGATTTTTTTTAATTTACTAGGGATATACGTTCAGTTATTCAGGTTTTGCTGAGCTATGGCAGTAACTAGTTGCCATGTGAAAATCAAATCCAATAAGTAAAATTTAGTTAAAAACTAATTTATCACACCGCAGTTTGTAACATGTAATTGGTAATAATGTAATAATGTAATTGGTTCTAGAAGCTTCAAAGATGGATATGTTTTGAATAAGGTAGCAGATTGGATTAATGAATTAAAGATGCTGAGTAAAATTGCTAAAACAGAGTAGCAAGAAGCATAATGTTGTTTTATCAGTGGCTGGCTACAAGCATAAATTAACGTACTGTATGCGAACATACCACACATAAATAATTATTGGAAGAAGTACTCGTAGTTATTGAATTCGAATTAATACCAGCACTGACGGGATGTATTAAAGTAAACAAAAACGAGAGACAACTGCTGTCACTTCCGAGAGAACTTGGTGGTCTTGAGATACCAATATTCTAAAACTTATCACCAATAACTGAATATCTTGGTAAACAAATAAAACAACAGACTCGATATGAAGAAGATCCAGAACTGAAACAAAAGAAAAACCAATCAAACAAAATAAATTGCTAAGATTGTGTCATTCTCGATCATGTCAGAAATCAAATGAGTAAGCAGGAAGTCAGACTGAACGATATCAACCAGGAAGCAGTGTATCTAGTTGACTGACTACCTTTAAGGAACGAGGGATACACAATTACCAAGCTATGCTTCTGGGCTCTGATTCGAATTTCAAGTTCACAATTGATCATGCTTTGTCGTGCAAAAAATGTGGCTTCGTTTCGCTTAGACATAATGAAATCCGTAATGTCACGGGGATGTAACTAAAAGAAGTTTGTCATGATGTACGTATTGAACCGTGTCTACACAGTTACCTGGTGAGCCATTCAACGAGTGGACAGCGAATGTTTCTCAGGAATCGAGAGTTATGTATACACAAGAGGTTTTTGGAACACTGGGTCAAATGGCATTTTTAGATGCTAAGGTGTGCTACCAATAGCATATGATGTAAATAAAAAGGAAAAAAAAAGAAAAATTACAATCAGTGGATCCTAAAGTTAGCGAAACTACTTCCCGCATTTTTTACGACGTGTAGTTCTGCTACCTTTATATATCACCAGAATAGCATTTTTCTTTTAATAAAGCGGCGATATTTCGCTATAGAAACAGACCAACAAATTATTTTATTGCAATGTATGTATATACGTTTTAATTAAATATAATGTTCAAAAAAGAAATGACCTTAAAAATTTTTTTGTAACATACTGTGTGCTTCTATGCTACCTTCGTGTAGTATGGATGGGGCATGATGACAGGTCTATTCAGAGCAATACGCTAACTATCTTGTGAACTGCCTTAGTCTCTTAGCATTACTAAAAAACCTTTTAGAAATAACTCAACAAATTTTATTGTTTTGCAAAAAAATGCTAGAGTACTATTTCTTTTTAGGAGTCGAAATACACCCAATATTAGCTAAATCAAATTCTATTTACACTATTATTAACTAATAGCTATTTTCAACCGGTTATTATGAGAAAGTCGTAGCGTTCAATGGCTAGAGAGCTTTAAGAACGGGCCTTGTACAGCACAATATAACTTAACTTCGTAGCAACCATATCGTCGTTATAAATGTAGACAAGTAACATTGCCGGTAAAACGTGAAAGATGCAGTCATAACTCAATTTTGTATAGCTACAATCACCCACATAATATATTGAGACTTTTCGATTTTTGACAAAAACAAATTCACAAACTCGCACCACAAGTCTTCTCAAACTCGACGTACTGCCTCCAGGCTCCGGAACTTCTTAGGAAATTCTGAATTCAACTAGTGAAACCGAAAAGTTCACTAGAACGAAGCCTTACAGTGCTGCTATAGGCTAATTAGAGCTTTTTACATGTTTAAACCGTCTCAGTTGGAAAAATGGACATTTGCGTCAACGGCCATTTCCGGTTTTTTGATAGAATTTCTAGTTTGTCTCAAAGATTATGTGGATGGTTGTCTGAAAATTTTTATTTTGCCAATTTCGGTGGGAAGGCAAGTTCTTTCAAACACTTCATGTTGACAAATTTTCGAAATTCATCGTTCTCCTAATTTCTGGTGTAAAAAATCCGAAAAATTCGGATTAGTTTCCTCAAATAATTATTTTTTATTTTTTCAACTTTAAGTGCTTTTAAAAACATGGATTTGGAGTTTGGAAGTATTTTCAACTCTTTTATTTTGGTACAGAAAGACAGTACTGGGTTTGCCTCTAACAGTTATGAGGAAAAAGTCGATTTAAAACGGTTTTTTAGCCGGAAATCACTGAAATTAATATTTTTCAGACAATCACCCACATAATATATTGAGACTTTTCGATTTTTGACAAAAACAAATTCACAAACTCGCACCACAAGTCTTCTCAAACTCGACGTACTGCCTCCAGGCTCCGGAACTTCTTAGGAAATTCTGAATTCAACTAGTGAAACCGAAAAGTTCACTAGAACGAAGCCTTACAGTGCTGCTATAGGCTAATTAGAGCTTTTTACATGTTAAACCGTCTCAGTTGGAAAAATGGACATTTGCTTCAACGCCATTTCTGGTTTTTTGATAGAATTTCTAGTTTGTCTCAAAGATTATGTGGATGGTTGTCTGAAAATTTTTATTTTGCCAATTTCGGTGGGAAGGCAAGTTCTTTCAAACACTTCATGTTGACAAATTTTCGAAATTCATCGTTCTCCTAATTTCTGGTGTAAAAAATCCGAAAAATTCGGATTAGTTTCCTCAAATAATTATTTTTTATTTTTTCAACTTTAAGTGCTTTTAAAAACATGGATTTGGAGTTTGGAAGTATTTTCAACTCTTTTATTTTGGTACAGAAAGACAGGTACTGGGTTTGCCTCTAACAGTTATGAGGAAAAAGTCGATTTAAAACGGTTTTTTAGCCGGAAATCACTGAAATTAATATTTTTCAGACAATCACCCACATAATATATTGAGACTTTTCGATTTTTGACAAAAACAAATTCACAAACTCGCACCACAAGTCTTCTCAAACTCGACGTACTGCCTCCAGGCTCCGGAACTTCTTAGGAAATTCTGAATTCAACTAGTGAAACCGAAAAGTTCACTAGAACGAAGCCTTACAGTGCTGCTATAGGCTAATTAGAGCTTTTTACATGTTTAAACCGTCTCAGTTGGAAAAATGGACATTTGCGTCAACGGCCATTTCTGGTTTTTTGATAGAATTTCTAGTTTGTCTCAAAGATTATGTGGATGGTTGTCTGAAAATTTTTATTTTGCCAATTTCGGTGGGAAGGCAAGTTCTTTCAAACACTTCATGTTGACAAATTTTCGAAATTCATCGTTCTCCTAATTTCTGGTGTAAAAAATCCGAAAAATTCGGATTAGTTTCCTCAAATAATTATTTTTTATTTTTTCAACTTTAAGTGCTTTTAAAAACATGGATTTGGAGTTTGGAAGTATTTTCAACTCTTTTATTTTGGTACAGAAAGACAGGTACTGGGTTTGCCTCTAACAGTTATGAGGAAAAAGTCGATTTAAAACGGTTTTTTAGCCGGAAATCACTGAAATTAATATTTTTCAGACAATCACCCACATAATATATTGAGACTTTTCGATTTTTGACAAAAACAAATTCACAAACTCGCACCACAAGTCTTCTCAAACTCGACGTACTGCCTCCAGGCTCCGGAACTTCTTAGGAAATTCTGAATTCAACTAGTGAAACCGAAAAGTTCACTAGAACGAAGCCTTACAGTGCTGCTATAGGCTAATTAGAGCTTTTTACATGTTTAAACCGTCTCAGTTGGAAAAATGGACATTTGCGTCAACGGCCATTTCTGGTTTTTTGATAGAATTTCTAGTTTGTCTCAAAGATTATGTGGATGGTTGTCTGAAAATTTTTATTTTGCCAATTTCGGTGGGAAGGCAAGTTCTTTCAAACACTTCATGTTGACAAATTTTCGAAATTCATCGTTCTCCTAATTTCTGGTGTAAAAAATCCGAAAAATTCGGATTAGTTTCCTCAAATAATTATTTTTTATTTTTTCAACTTTAAGTGCTTTTAAAAACATGGATTTGGAGTTTGGAAGTATTTTCAACTCTTTTATTTTGGTACAGAAAGACAGGTACTGGGTTTGCCTCTAACAGTTATGAGGAAAAAGTCGATTTAAAACGGTTTTTTAGCCGGAAATCACTGAAATTAATATTTTTCAGACAATCACCCACATAATATATTGAGACTTTTCGATTTTTGACAAAAACAAATTCACAAACTCGCACCACAAGTCTTCTCAAACTCGACGTACTGCCTCCAGGCTCCGGAACTTCTTAGGAAATTCTGAATTCAACTAGTGAAACCGAAAAGTTCACTAGAACGAAGCCTTACAGTGCTGCTATAGGCTAATTAGAGCTTTTTACATGTTTAAACCGTCTCAGTTGGAAAAATGGACATTTGCGTCAACGGCCATTTCTGGTTTTTTGATAGAATTTCTAGTTTGTCTCAAAGATTATGTGGATGGTTGTCTGAAAATTTTTATTTTGCCAATTTCGGTGGGAAGGCAAGTTCTTTCAAACACTTCATGTTGACAAATTTTCGAAATTCATCGTTCTCCTAATTTCTGGTGTAAAAAATCCGAAAAATTCGGATTAGTTTCCTCAAATAATTATTTTTTATTTTTTCAACTTTAAGTGCTTTTAAAAACATGGATTTGGAGTTTGGAAGTATTTTCAACTCTTTTATTTTGGTACAGAAAGACAGTACTGGGTTTGCCTCTAACAGTTATGAGGAAAAAGTCGATTTAAAACGGTTTTTTAGCCGGAAATCACTGAAATTAATATTTTTCAGACAATCACCCACATAATATATTGAGACTTTTCGATTTTTGACAAAAACAAATTCACAAACTCGCACCACAAGTCTTCTCAAACTCGACGTACTGCCTCCAGGCTCCGGAACTTCTTAGGAAATTCTGAATTCAACTAGTGAAACCGAAAAGTTCACTAGAACGAAGCCTTACAGTGCTGCTATAGGCTAATTAGAGCTTTTTACATGTTTAAACCGTCTCAGTTGGAAAAATGGACATTTGCGTCAACGGCCATTTCTGGTTTTTTGATAGAATTTCTAGTTTGTCTCAAAGATTATGTGGATGGTTGTCTGAAAATTTTTATTTTGCCAATTTCGGTGGGAAGGCAAGTTCTTTCAAACACTTCATGTTGACAAATTTTCGAAATTCATCGTTCTCCTAATTTCTGGTGTAAAAAATCCGAAAAATTCGGATTAGTTTCCTCAAATAATTATTTTTTATTTTTTCAACTTTAAGTGCTTTTAAAAACATGGATTTGGAGTTTGGAAGTATTTTCAACTCTTTTATTTTGGTACAGAAAGACAGTACTGGGTTTGCCTCTAACAGTTATGAGGAAAAAGTCGATTTAAAACGGTTTTTTAGCCGGAAATCACTGAAATTAATATTTTTCAGACAATCACCCACATAATATATTGAGACTTTTCGATTTTTGACAAAAACAAATTCACAAACTCGCACCACAAGTCTTCTCAAACTCGACGTACTGCCTCCAGGCTCGGAACTTCTTAGGAAATTCTGAATTCAACTAGTGAAACCGAAAAGTTCACTAGAACGAAGCCTTACAGTGCTGCTATAGGCTAATTAGAGCTTTTTACATGTTTAAACCGTCTCAGTTGGAAAAATGGACATTTGCTCAACGGCCATTTCTGGTTTTGATAGAATTTCTAGTTTGTCTCAAAGATTATGTGGATGGTTGTCTGAAAATTTTTATTTTGCCAATTTCGGTGGGAAGGCAAGTTCTTTCAAACACTTCATGTTGACAAATTTTCGAAATTCATCGTTCTCCTAATTTCTGGTGTAAAAAATCCGAAAAATTCGGATTAGTTTCCTCAAATAATTATTTTTTATTTTTTCAACTTTAAGTGCTTTTAAAAACATGGATTTGGAGTTTGGAAGTATTTTCAACTCTTTTATTTTGGTACAGAAAGACAGTACTGGGTTTGCCTCTAACAGTTATGAGGAAAAAGTCGATTTAAAACGGTTTTTTAGCCGGAAATCACTGAAATTAATATTTTTCAGACAATCACCCACATAATATATTGAGACTTTTCGATTTTTGACAAAAACAAATTCACAAACTCGCACCACAAGTCTTCTCAAACTCGACGTACTGCCTCCAGGCTCCGGAACTTCTTAGGAAATTCTGAATTCAACTAGTGAAACCGAAAAGTTCACTAGAACGAAGCCTTACAGTGCTGCTATAGGCTAATTAGAGCTTTTTACATGTTTAAACCGTCTCAGTTGGAAAAATGGACATTTGCTCAACGGCCATTTCTGGTTTTTGATAGAATTTCTAGTTTGTCTCAAAGATTATGTGGATGGTTGTCTGAAAATTTTTATTTTGCCAATTTCGGTGGGAAGGCAAGTTCTTTCAAACACTTCATGTTGACAAATTTTCGAAATTCATCGTTCTCCTAATTTCTGGTGTAAAAAATCCGAAAAATTCGGATTAGTTTCCTCAAATAATTATTTTTTATTTTTTCAACTTTAAGTGCTTTTAAAAACATGGATTTGGAGTTTGGAAGTATTTTCAACTCTTTTATTTTGGTACAGAAAGACAGGTACTGGGTTTGCCTCTAACAGTTATGAGGAAAAAGTCGATTTAAAACGGTTTTTTAGCCGGAAATCACTGAAATTAATATTTTTCAGACAATCACCCACATAATATATTGAGACTTTTCGATTTTTGACAAAAACAAATTCACAAACTCGCACCACAAGTCTTCTCAAACTCGACGTACTGCCTCCAGGCTCCGGAACTTCTTAGGAAATTCTGAATTCAACTAGTGAAACCGAAAAGTTCACTAGAACGAAGCCTTACAGTGCTGCTATAGGCTAATTAGAGCTTTTTACATGTTTAAACCGTCTCAGTTGGAAAAATGGACATTTGCGTCAACGGCCATTTCTGGTTTTTTGATAGAATTTCTAGTTTGTCTCAAAGATTATGTGGATGGTTGTCTGAAAATTTTTATTTTGCCAATTTCGGTGGGAAGGCAAGTTCTTTCAAACACTTCATGTTGACAAATTTTCGAAATTCATCGTTCTCCTAATTTCTGGTGTAAAAAATCCGAAAAATTCGGATTAGTTTCCTCAAATAATTATTTTTTATTTTTTCAACTTTAAGTGCTTTTAAAAACATGGATTTGGAGTTTGGAAGTATTTTCAACTCTTTTATTTTGGTACAGAAAGACAGGTACTGGGTTTGCCTCTAACAGTTATGAGGAAAAAGTCGATTTAAAACGGTTTTTTAGCCGGAAATCACTGAAATTAATATTTTTCAGACAATCACCCACATAATATATTGAGACTTTTCGATTTTTGACAAAAACAAATTCACAAACTCGCACCACAAGTCTTCTCAAACTCGACGTACTGCCTCCAGGCTCCGGAACTTCTTAGGAAATTCTGAATTCAACTAGTGAAACCGAAAAGTTCACTAGAACGAAGCCTTACAGTGCTGCTATAGGCTAATTAGAGCTTTTTACATGTTTAAACCGTCTCAGTTGGAAAAATGGACATTTGCGTCAACGGCCATTTCTGGTTTTTTGATAGAATTTCTAGTTTGTCTCAAAGATTATGTGGATGGTTGTCTGAAAATTTTTATTTTGCCAATTTCGGTGGGAAGGCAAGTTCTTTCAAACACTTCATGTTGACAAATTTTCGAAATTCATCGTTCTCCTAATTTCTGGTGTAAAAAATCCGAAAATTCGGATTAGTTTCCTCAAATAATTATTTTTTATTTTTTCAACTTTAAGTGCTTTTAAAAACATGGATTTGGAGTTTGGAAGTATTTTCAACTCTTTTATTTTGGTACAGAAAGACAGGTACTGGTTTGCCTCTAACAGTTATGAGGAAAAAGTCGATTTAAAACGGTTTTTTAGCCGGAAATCACTGAAATTAATATTTTTCAGACAATCACCCACATAATATATTGAGACTTTTCGATTTTTGACAAAAACAAATTCACAAACTCGCACCACAAGTCTTCTCAAACTCGACGTACTGCCTCCAGGCTCCGGAACTTCTTAGGAAATTCTGAATTCAACTAGTGAAACCGAAAAGTTCACTAGAACGAAGCCTTACAGTGCTGCTATAGGCTAATTAGAGCTTTTTACATGTTTAAACCGTCTCAGTTGGAAAAATGGACATTTGCGTCAACGGCCATTTCTGGTTTTTTGATAGAATTTCTAGTTTGTCTCAAAGATTATGTGGATGGTTGTCTGAAAATTTTTATTTTGCCAATTTCGGTGGGAAGGCAAGTTCTTTCAAACACTTCATGTTGACAAATTTTCGAAATTCATCGTTCTCCTAATTTCTGGTGTAAAAAATCCGAAAAATTCGGATTAGTTTCCTCAAATAATTATTTTTTATTTTTTCAACTTTAAGTGCTTTTAAAAACATGGATTTGGAGTTTGGAAGTATGTTCAACTCTTTTATTTTGGTACAGAAGCAGTTGTATCTAATGTAATTAATAACACACGGCGAAATTTCAACATTCAAAATGCCGACACTGTTTCTGATGAAGACACCAATGAATCTCCAATAACACCTTTCATGGTTTTTATTCTGTCAAGTCTGGCTACGGGAAAATAAATAAGGTTAATTTCGTTTAAGCAAAGCGAATTAGAAATTAATGGTAACTGCTTAGTAAAGCATCTAACACTTTTAAACAGTTTCTACCAGCCAATGTCAAGTCACGCATTCCTGATCAATGTCAAAAGTTATGTTCGCTATTTTCTGTGAAATAGAACCAAGGATGAACACGAACATGGTGTTGTGTACAAATATACTTGTCCGGTGGAATCGTGCGATGCTACATACCTTGGTGAAACAGCGAGGAGGCTTAATGAAAGAATGATAGATCACCAAAAACGCGATAAGAACTCTCACATCCTAAAACATTCAGTCACTGAGAATTACCAACTTTCTGAACAAAAGAACTTCAGTATTTTGATAGATAATGTTCACCACTTTAAAAAGAAAAAAATAGCTGAGGCCATGTATATTCATGATATCAGTCCCACGCTTAATGTACAGGAATTATCTGTTCCATTAAAATTGTTTTAAGATAAATATTATTTACAGTCAACAAGGGGAGGAGTGCATTTGTGCTCCGCGCGGTGGACGTTACTCTTACCAACGGTATATAGTTTATATACCCTTGGGTTTGCCGTTATGTGTTATATGTTTTGTTAAGTATTGTTTTATACGTCCTCTGTGTATTGCGTAGTTGTTGAAAATTATATTTGAAAAACTTGTGAGATAATTGTAACAATTTACGTTGATAATGTCTTGTAGTAACAAGACGAAATATCCGTTAAAATAAAATAAAAAATGTCATCATCAATCAAACTTCTCGTATTTATTTTTATTGTGAAGTTATATGCCCGAATTAATATATAAAACTAATTAAGCAAGAATATATTTGTTAATATTGATCTGCTTGTGCTAAAGCATTTGCCTATTGTTTAACTTGATGTCAATTGAGCTTGCTGCAATTTTTGGTCATATAAATGGGCAAAACAATAACAGCCAGTGGATTTCAATAATCAGTTTCTTCACTAAAAAACAATTAATCTGTAAGAATCTTGCTATTAGATCACAGAAATGTTACACGAAAAAACGTTGGAAATGAATACAAGTAATTTGGAAACTATGAATTCTAAGAAAAGTAATAACAAACAGAGATATATACATGTCACCTAACAGTCATAATATGCATTGTAAAGAAACAAATAACAACAACATGATCAACACTAACATTTTATTCCAATACACGGAAAAAGAGTTTGGCAGTACTTTTAAGCTCTATCATGTGTACAGGTAGTGGCATAAAAAGACACCCTAATCATTAGAGTTACTGCAAAAAAACTGTCATAACATAAGAACCATCCAGTATGTAAATTCTCTTGCAATTCTGCCTCAAACCGCTGATGGTGATTTATATTTAATGTGGTTTGTGGTCAATGGTTTTCAGGATGGACCAGGTTTCCAGTGTTTAGCTCCCATTGTTACAAAAATCTTTTTGAAATGTCTAACTAACTAGACAATGGGGGATATTGAACTTATAATCTCAAGTAGAGGACATGATTCAAACGCTCTACCAACAGAGCTGCACTAAATCCATCATCTTTTTAAAAAGTTATAGGAACACGATCATTCATATATTTGCTGCAATGATTTCCACAACATAGCTTCGTACAACTTTTTTGCTTGACATGGCATTCAAACTCTTTTTAGAAAAATTTCAGTTCCCGAGCATCCATACATTTGTTAGACTATATGCAAAACGGCATAACCTTTTGCATTGATTATAATGTTTTGTTAGAAACAGCATCAATACTTTTACTAACAGCGCGTGAAACAACAGCATCGCAACAATTTTTTAAAGTTGTAAAAAATAAGAAATATAAAAACATTTATATATATGCAAATAGTAATGAATGGAAACATTTAGGAAGTTTCCTCAAATAATTATTTTTTAATGCTGGAAATATATAAATAAAAAAACACATCTATATATGCATGCAGATAGTAATGAATGGAAACTCGTTGTTCTTAATTGAACAAATTTCTTTATACAGAAAAATCCTTGTTGGTACACATTGCATTTCTGCTGTTTTTTAGGCTGAATCAAAAAGAAAAAGATTTATGTGGAGTATTTGTTCCACTAGTACTAGTGGCTTTATACCATAGGTTATAACTGTGTGCCGTTTTCATGAATACAAATAGGTCTAGAATCAATTTTTAATAGCCAATTGCTCTTTTCAAGTACAAGTTTCAGGAATTTCATAAAGTTTCTTAATTGACTGTATTTTTTGAGCTTGGTGATTTGTTGATTATATTTTCAACCTGAACACATATGTATTGGTTTTGACGCACAATCAAAACACTTGCAACACTGACACTGGTCCATTGTGGCAAAAAAGTAGCGATGTATGTCACTCACTAACTGCACATGCTTGTTGATTCTTTGTTCTTTATTGCTTTATAAAAATCCAAACAATGTTTTCAATTCTGTTGACATGGTCACAAAAAGACAAACAGAAATAAACAGACTTCGTAGACTACACATTCATTGAGAAAATTGTATTACATCCAGACTATTAGAGAACTCTATTCCAATTAAATTTTGACAAAGTTTTGTGATATATGATATGATTTCATCAAGTTATAGGCGGGAATATTGGAATACCATGCTTGACTCTGTACAGTTAATCAGTTAAAGCTAAGATGTTAATGGATAACAATATAGAACCACTGAATTATGTTTCACATGAATTAAATTCCATGTGGACTATTTTTTTGTGGATGTCATATCGTCTGTAATTAGTTTGCAGATATATTTTGAGCTGACTAATTAATGTGCATAACTGTTTTTCGTAGACAGACTTACTTCAAATATCTCAAGTGGATTTAATATGACAATTTTTTTTTAAACAAAAATACCATGAATTTTACCCATGCTAAACATAATTCACGGAATATAAACACTGTGATCAGTAGGAAACGCATGTTTGGCCAATGTAGCTTTGATACACAAAGAAATATTGACATAAATTCTGTATTTTTTCTTAAAAAAAACAAAAAAAATGTTTCCTGATTTTTAAAATGGATGTTGGGTTTATAGTTACCGGACTAGTTGTTATGTGTCTTGAGCCATCGTGACAACTTTTTGCAAAATAGAAAATGTTAGGTGGCTAATCTTGATGGAAAAGGTTTTAATAGGGTGTAGTTATTTCGTGCTTTTTTCACCGCTACTTTCACCGAGATTTTAAAATATATATTCAGGTAGTTGGTACAGTACATCTGAATAAAGCGCTCCGCCATGATGTGTGACATGGTTTAAGTGATCCAACTGGCATTCAATGTCTTATAACTCAATTTTAATTGAATCGCACTTGCAAAAAACTTCTTTCTATAACAACTCAACAGAGTTTTAGTATAACGTATATCTGCACTAATCACTCAATGAGATGAATGGCAGGGTTTAACTGCACTTTAACGCTCAAACTGTCGTTTAACGTCGGGTAATCTGGCTAGTTTCATAATAAAAACATGAAACCGAAGCGGTTTTACGCTCACACTAAAACACAGAATTTTCTTGGAAGTTAGGACTCAATATTTTTGCTTTTTCTTGTGTCTGAGACGCCTGAATCCTACTTACAGTTAGTTTGACTCTACATAAATGCCGTTCTACATTTGTGCAGATTATTTTTGCATAAATCAAAGTGGCATGCTAAAAAAAGCATTAATTATTGCACTTAGAGAGACTTCACCGTTGTCCTTGAATTGGTACAAGAGTAGCAAGAGTCATATAAAAAGAAAATGTGACTGAACCTGGATCTTTTACAGATTTTCTCTGTAAGAATCTTGCTATTAGATCACAGAAATGTTACATGAAAAAACGTTGGAAATGAATACAAGTAATTTGGAAACTATGAATTTTAAGAAAAGTAATAACAAACAGAGATATATATATGTCACCTAGCAGTCATAATATGCATTGTAAAGAAACAAATAACAACAACATGATCAACACTAACATTTTATTCCAACACATGGAAAAAGAGTTTGGAAGTACTTTTAGGCTCAACCATGTGTACAGGTAGTGGCATAAAAAGACACCCTAATCATTAGAGTTACTGCAAAAAAACTGTCATAACATAAGAACCATCCAGTATGTAAATTCTCTTGCAATTCTGCCTCAAACCGCTGATGGTGATTTGTATTTAATGTGGTTTGTGGTCAATGGTTTTCAGGATGGACCAGGTTTCCAGTGTTTAGCTCCCATTGTTACAAAAATCTTTTTGAAATGTCTAACTAACTAGACAATGGGGGGATAACTTATAATCTCAAGTAGAGGACATGATTCAAACGCTCTACCAACAGAGCTGCACTAAATCCATCATCTTTTTAAAAAGTTATAGGAACACGAACATTCATATATTTGCTGCAATGATTTCCACAACATAGCTTAGTACACCTTTTTTGCTTGACATGGTATTCATACTCTTTTTAGAAAGATTTCAGTTCCCGAGCATCCATACATTTGTTAGACTATATGCAAAACGGCATAACTTTTTGCATTGATTATAATGTTTTGTTAGAAACAGCATCCATACTTTTACTAACAGCGCGTGAAACCGCCACAGCATCGACGCAATTCTTATATTGATTTTCACCACACAGTGTTCTGTTAAAGGCACAGAAGACGTATATTGGTTCCAGGGTTACAGAACTCTCATGCACACAGTTGTTGCTTGCTATCAACGACACAGTATCCATAAATTCGGCAGATTTTTTAAGAAAATTATATTTGGCGCACTTTTTTACATGTGTCGTAAACGACACATCATCCGTACATTTCTTAGATTGTTTTTAACTGATCATTCACTCGTTCGTTGTAATGTATCGATGGACACAGCTGCCAGCATTTTTAAAGATGATACCATCTGCACAGCATTCATAATCTTGTTATAAATTTATGGGAGCCCGATCTTTGATACATTTGCTGGAATTACTTCCACGGCATTGCATCCATACTTTTAGTACGCTGTTTTTTTTTGACATGGCATCCATACATTTTTTACAAAGATTCCCGCCGTACAGCATCCGTGCAACTGATAGAACTTATCGAAAACGACTAAGGGTTTATACATATTTCGCACTGTCTTTAACTTATCATTCACAGTTTGGTTGGAATGTGTCGATGGGCAAAGCATCCGTGTATTTGCAAAGATGATACAATCTACACAGCATTCATAATCTTGCTAGAAATTTATAGGAGTCCGATCATTCATATATTTACTGTAATGTTTTAGTACGCTGTTTTCTTTGACATGGCATACATACATTTTTCACAAAGATTTCAGCCGTACAGCGAATGTGTCGAAAACGAGACAGCATCCGTACAAACTTCACACTGTCTTTAATTTATTATTCACAGTTTTATGGAAATGTGTCGATGGGCAAAGCATCCGTCCACTTGTAAAGATGATATGATCTACACAGCATCCATAATCTTGTTAGAAATTTATAGGAGTCTGATCATTTATATATTTGCTGTAGTTATTTATACGACATAACATCCATACCTTTAGTACACTGTTTTCTTTGACATGCCATTTGTAGCTTTTTAGAAAGATTTCAGCGGAACAACATCGACGCAGTTGCAATACTTGATTTTAACGGATACAGTATTCTAACGGCACGCATATTTGTTGAAGGCACGCATTTTGGTTTTCTTACGATTTGTTTTTCTTACGCCAATTTCGAACAATTATCTCAAGTGGCAAATGTGTTCGAAATGGTTAGAAT
>JASGCC010002585.1:0-27748 GCA_030067915.1 Hydractinia echinata
CGGATTAAACTGCTTTCATTCGGCGTCTCATCAAAAATGAAAATATTTTTGAAACTACAAGTCTCATGGGTTTTAGTGGTGAAAAAATAATTTTAAAAATCGTTCGGGAAATGAGTTTACTCCCTGCTTACTTTCTTTGTATACATTCACTATACGGGCCGATCCGGATTTACGGGAAATCGCGGGTTTTCGTTGCCGGCGATTAAACTGCTTTCATTCGGCGTCTCATCAAAAATGAAAATATTTTTGAAAAACTACAAGTCTCATGGGTTTTAGTGGTGAAAAATAATTTTAAAAATCGTTCGGGAAATGAGTTTACTCCCTGTACTTTCTTTGTATACATTCGACTATACGGGATTTACGGGAAATCGCGGGTTTTCGGTTGCCGGCGATTAAACTGCTTTCATTCGGCGTCTCATCAAAAATGAAAATATTTTTGAAAACTACAAGTCTCATGGGTTTTAGTGGTGAAAAATAATTTTAAAAATCGTTCGGGAAATGAGTTTACTCCCTGCTTACTTTCTTTGTATACATTCGACTATACGGCCGAGCCGGGATTTACGGGAAATCGCGGGTTTTCGGTTGCCGGCGATTAAACTGCTTTCATTCGGCGTCTCATCAAAAATGAAAATATTTTTGAAAACTACAAGTCTCAGTTTTAGTGGTGAAAAAATAATTTTAAAAATCGTTCGGGAAATGAGTTTACTCCCTGCTTACTTTCTTTGTATACATTCGACTATACGGGATTTACGGGAAATCGCGGGTTTTCGGTTGCCGGCGATTAAACTGCTTTCATTCGGCGTCTCATCAAAAATGAAAATATTTTTGAAAACTACAAGTCTCATGGGTTTTAGTGGTGAAAAAATAATTTTTAAAAATCGTTCGGGAAATGAGTTTACTCCCTGCTTACTTTCTTTGTATACATTCGACTATACGGGATTTACGGGAAATCGCGGGTTTTCGGTTGCCGGCGATTAAACTGCTTTCATTCGGCGTCTCATCAAAAATGAAAATATTTTTGAAAACTACAAGTCTCATGGGTTTTAGTGGTGAAAAAATAATTTTAAAAATCGTTCGGGAAATGAGTTTACTCCCTGCTTACTTTCTTTGTATACATTCGACTATGCGAGATTTACGGGAAATCGCGGGTTTTCGGTTGCCGGCGATTAAACTGCTTTCATTCGGCGTCTCATCAAAAATGAAAATATTTTTGAAAACTACAAGTCTCATGAGTTTTAGTGGTGAAAAAATAGTTTTTAAAATCGTTCGGGAAATGAGTTTACCCCCTGCTTACTTCTTTGTATACATTCGACTATACGGGCCGAGCCCGGGATTTACGGGAAATCGCGGGTTTTCGGTTGCCGGCGATTAAACTGCTTTCATTCGGCGTCTCATCAAAAATGAAAATATTTTTGAAAACTACAAGTCTCATGGGTTTTAGTGGTGAAAAAATAATTTTAAAAATCGTTCGGGAAATGAGTTTACTCCCTGCTTACTTTCTTTGTATACATTCGACTATACGGGATTTACGGGAAATCGCGGGTTTTCGGTTGCCGGCGATTAAACTGCTTTCATTCGGCGTCTCATCAAAAATGAAAATATTTTTGAAAACTACAAGTCTCATGGGTTTTAGTGGTGAAAAAATAATTTTAAAAATCGTTCGGGAAATGAGTTTACTCCCTGCTTACTTTCTTTGTATACATTCGACTATACGGCCGAGATTTACGGGAAATCGCGGGTTTTCGGTTGCCGGCGATTAAACTGCTTTCATTCGGCGTCTCATCAAAAATGAAAATATTTTTGAAAACTACAAGTCTCATGGGTTTTAGTGGTGAAAAAATAATTTTAAAAATCGTTCGGGAAATGAGTTTACTCCCTGCTTACTTTCTTTGTATACATTCGACTATACGGGATTTACGGGAAATCGCGGGTTTTCGGTTGCCGGCGATTAAACTGCTTTCATTCGGCGTCTCATCAAAAATGAAAATATTTTTGAAAACTACAAGTCTCATGGGTTTTAGTGGTGAAAAAATAATTTTAAAAATCGTTCGGGAAATGAGTTTACTCCCTGTACTTTCTTTGTATACATTCGACTATACGGGCCGAGCCGGATTTACGGGAAATCGCGGGTTTTCGGTTGGGCGATTAAACTGCTTTCATTCGGCGTCTCATCAAAAATGAAAATATTTTTGAAAACTACAAGTCTCATGGGTTTTAGTGGTGAAAAAATAATTTTAAAAATCGTTCGGGAAATGAGTTTACTCCCTGCTTACTTTCTTTGTATACATTCGACTATACGGGATTTACGGGAAATCGCGGGTTTTCGGTTGCCGGCGATTAAACTGCTTTCATTCGGCGTCTCATCAAAAATGAAAATATTTTTGAAAACTACAAGTCTCATGGGTTTTAGTGGTGAAAAAATAATTTTAAAAATCGTTCGGGAAATGAGTTTACTCCCTGCTTACTTTCTTTGTATACATTCGACTATACGGGATTTACGGGAAATCGCGGGTTTTCGGTTGCCGGCGATTAAACTGCTTTCATTCGGCGTCTCATCAAAAATGAAAATATTTTTGAAAACTACAAGTCTCATGGGTTTTAGTGGTGAAAAAATAATTTTAAAAATCGTTCGGGAAATGAGTTTACTCCCTGTACTTTCTTTGTATACATTCGACTATACCGACGGGATTTACGGGAAATCGCGGGTTTTCGGTTGCCGGCGATTAAACTGCTTTCATTCGGCGTCTCATCAAAAATGAAAATATTTTTGAAAACTACAAGTCTCATGGGTTTTAGTGGTGAAAAAATAATTTTAAAAATCGTTCGGGAAATGAGTTTACTCCCTGCTTACTTTCTTTGTATACATTCGACTATACGGGATTTACGGGAAATCGCGGGTTTTCGGTTGCCGGCGATTAAACTGCTTTCATTCGGCGTCTCATCAAAAATGAAAATATTTTTGAAAACTACAAGTCTCATGGGTTTTAGTGGTGAAAAAATAATTTTAAAAATCGTTCGGGAAATGAGTTTACTCCCTGCTTACTTTCTTTGTATACATTCGACTATACGGGCCGAGCCGGGATTTACGGGAAATCGCGGGTTTTCGGTTGCCGGCGATTAAACTGCTTTCATTCGGCGTCTCATCAAAAATGAAAATATTTTGAAAACTACAAGTCTCATGGGTTTTAGTGGTGAAAAAATAATTTTAAAAATCGTTCGGGAAATGAGTTTACTCCCTGTACTTTCTTTGTATACATTCGACTATACGGGATTTACGGGAAATCGCGGGTTTTCGGTTGCCGGCGATTAAACTGCTTTCATTCGGCGTCTCATCAAAAATGAAAATATTTTTGAAAACTACAAGTCTCATGGGTTTTAGTGGTGAAAAAATAATTTTAAAAATCGTTCGGGAAATGAGTTTACTCCTGCTTACTTTCTTTGTATACATTCGACTATACGGGATTTACGGGAAATCGCGGGTTTTCGGTTGCCGGCGATTAAACTGCTTTCATTCGGCGTCTCATCAAAAATGAAAATATTTTTGAAAACTACAAGTCTCATGGGTTTTAGTGGTGAAAAAATAATTTTAAAAATCGTTCGGGAAATGAGTTTACTCCCTGTACTTTCTTTGTATACATTCGACTATACGGGCGAGCCGGGATTTACGGGAAATCGCGGGTTTTCGGTTGCCGGCGATTAAACTGCTTTCATTCGGCGTCTCATCAAAAATGAAAATATTTTTGAAAACTACAAGTCTCATGGGTTTTAGTGGTGAAAAAATAATTTTAAAAATCGTTCGGGAAATGAGTTTACTCCCTGCTTACTTTCTTTGTATACATTCGACTATACGGGCCGACGGGATTTACGGGAAATCGCGGGTTTTCGGTTGCCGGCGATTAAACTGCTTTCATTCGGCGTCTCATCAAAAATGAAAATATTTTTGAAAACTACAAGTCTCATGGGTTTTAGTGGTGAAAAAATAATTTTAAAAATCGTTCGGGAAATGAGTTTACTCCCTGCTTACTTTCTTTGTATACATTCGACTATACGGGATTTACGGGAAATCGCGGGTTTTCGGTTGCCGGCGATTAAACTGCTTTCATTCGGCGTCTCATCAAAAATGAAAATATTTTTGAAAACTACAAGTCTCATGGGTTTTAGTGGTGAAAAAATAATTTTAAAAATCGTTCGGGAAATGAGTTTACTCCCTGTACTTTCTTTGTATACATTCGACTATACGGGCCGACCGGGATTTACGGGAAATCGCGGGTTTTCTTCCGGCGATTAAACTGCTTTCATTCGGCGTCTCATCAAAAATGAAAATATTTTTGAAAACTACAAGTCTCATGGGTTTTAGTGGTGAAAAAATAATTTTAAAAATCGTTCGGGAAATGAGTTTACTCCCTGTACTTTCTTTGTATACATTCGACTATACGGGATTTACGGGAAATCGCGGGTTTTCGGTTGCCGGCGATTAAACTGCTTTCATTCGGCGTCTCATCAAAAATGAAAATATTTTTGAAAACTACAAGTCTCATGGGTTTTAGTGGTGAAAAAATAATTTTAAAAATCGTTCGGGAAATGAGTTTACTCCCTGCTTACTTTCTTTGTATACATTCGACTATACGGGATTTACGGGAAATCGCGGGTTTTCGGTTGCCGGCGATTAAACTGCTTTCATTCGGCGTCTCATCAAAAATGAAAATATTTTTGAAAACTACAAGTCTCATGGGTTTTAGTGGTGAAAAAATAATTTTAAAAATCGTTCGGGAAATGAGTTTACTCCCTGTACTTTCTTTGTATACATTCGACTATACGGGCCGAGCCGGGATTTACGGGAAATCGCGGGTTTTCGGTTGCCGGCGATTAAACTGCTTTCATTCGGCGTCTCATCAAAAATGAAAATATTTTTGAAAACTACAAGTCTCATGGGTTTTAGTGGTGAAAAAATAATTTTAAAAATCGTTCGGGAAATGAGTTTACTCCCTGCTTACTTTCTTTGTATACATTCGACTATACGGGATTTACGGGAAATCGCGGGTTTTCGGTTGCCGGCGATTAAACTGCTTTCATTCGGCGTCTCATCAAAAATGAAAATATTTTTGAAAACTACAAGTCTCATGGGTTTTAGTGGTGAAAAAATAATTTTAAAAATCGTTCGGGAAATGAGTTTACTCCCTGCTTACTTTCTTTGTATACATTCGACTATACGGGCCGACGGGATTTACGGGAAATCGCGGGTTTTCGGTTGCCGGCGATTAAACTGCTTTCATTCGGCGTCTCATCAAAAATGAAAATATTTTTGAAAACTACAAGTCTCATGGGTTTTAGTGGTGAAAAAATAATTTTAAAAATCGTTCGGGAAATGAGTTTACTCCCTGCTTACTTTCTTTGTATACATTCGACTATACGGGATTTACGGGAAATCGCGGGTTTTCGGTTGCCGGCGATTAAACTGCTTTCATTCGGCGTCTCATCAAAAATGAAAATATTTTTGAAAACTACAAGTCTCATGGGTTTTAGTGGTGAAAAAATAATTTTAAAAATCGTTCGGGAAATGAGTTTACTCCCTGCTTACTTTCTTTGTATACATTCGACTATACGGGCCGAGCCGGGATTTACGGGAAATCGCGGGTTTTCGGTTGCCGGCGATTAAACTGTTTCATTCGGCGTCTCATCAAAAATGAAAATATTTTTGAAAACTACAAGTCTCATGGGTTTTAGTGGTGAAAAAATAATTTTAAAAATCGTTCGGGAAATGAGTTTACTCCCTGCTTACTTTCTTTGTATACATTCGACTATACGGGATTTACGGGAAATCGCGGGTTTTCGGTTGCCGGCGATTAAACTGCTTTCATTCGGCGTCTCATCAAAAATGAAAATATTTTTGAAAACTACAAGTCTCATGGGTTTTAGTGGTGAAAAAATAATTTTAAAAATCGTTCGGGAAATGAGTTTACTCCCTGCTTACTTTCTTTGTATACATTCGACTATACGGCCGATACGGGATTTGGAAATCGCGGGTTTTCGGTTGCCGGCGATTAAACTGCTTTCATTCGGCGTCTCATCAAAAATGAAAATATTTTTGAAAACTACAAGTCTCATGGGTTTTAGTGGTGAAAAAATAATTTTAAAAATCGTTCGGGAAATGAGTTTACTCCCTGCTTACTTTCTTTGTATACATTCGACTATAGGCCGACGGGATTTACGGGAAATCGCGGGTTTTCGGTTGCCGGCGATTAAACTGCTTTCATTCGGCGTCTCATCAAAAATGAAAATTTTTTGAAAACTACAAGTCTCATGGGTTTTAGTGGTGAAAAAATAATTTTAAAAATCGTTCGGGAAATGAGTTTACTCCCTGCTTACTTTCTTTGTATACATTCGACTATACGGGCCGACGGGATTTACGGGAAATCGCGGGTTTTCGGTTGCCGGCGATTAAACTGCTTTCATTCGGCGTCTCATCAAAAATGAAAATATTTTTGAAAACTACAAGTCTCATGGGTTTTAGTGGTGAAAAAATAATTTTAAAAATCGTTCGGGAAATGAGTTTACTCCCTGCTTACTTTCTTTGTATACATTCGACTATACGGCCGACGGGATTTACGGGAAATCGCGGGTTTTCGGTTGCCGGCGATTAAACTGCTTTCATTCGGCGTCTCATCAAAAATGAAAATATTTTTGAAAACTACAAGTCTCATGGGTTTTAGTGGTGAAAAAATAATTTTAAAAATCGTTCGGGAAATGAGTTTACTCCCTGCTTACTTTCTTTGTATACATTCGACTATACGGGCCGAGCCGGGATTTACGGGAAATCGCGGGTTTTCGGTTGCCGGCGATTAAACTGCTTTCATTCGGCGTCTCATCAAAAATGAAAATATTTTTGAAAACTACAAGTCTCATGGGTTTTAGTGGTGAAAAAATAATTTTAAAAATCGTTCGGGAAATGAGTTTACTCCCTGCTTACTTTCTTTGTATACATTCGACTATACGGGATTTACGGGAAATCGCGGGTTTTCGGTTGCCGGCGATTAAACTGCTTTCATTCGGCGTCTCATCAAAAATGAAAATATTTTTGAAAACTACAAGTCTCATGGGTTTTAGTGGTGAAAAAATAATTTTAAAAATCGTTCGGGAAATGAGTTTACTCCCTGCTTACTTTCTTTGTATACATTCGACTATACGGGATTTACGGGAAATCGCGGGTTTTCGGTTGCCGGCGATTAAACTGCTTTCATTCGGCGTCTCATCAAAAATGAAAATATTTTTGAAAACTACAAGTCTCATGGGTTTTAGTGGTGAAAAAATAATTTTAAAAATCGTTCGGGAAATGAGTTTACTCCCTGCTTACTTTCTTTGTATACATTCGACTATACGGGATTTACGGGAAATCGCGGGTTTTCGGTTGCCGGCGATTAAACTGCTTTCATTCGGCGTCTCATCAAAAATGAAAATATTTTTGAAAACTACAAGTCTCATGGGTTTTAGTGGTGAAAAAATAATTTTAAAAATCGTTCGGGAAATGAGTTTACTCCCTGTACTTTCTTTGTATACATTCGACTATACGGCCGACGGGATTTACGGGAAATCGCGGGTTTTCGGTTGCCGGCGATTAAACTGCTTTCATTCGGCGTCTCATCAAAAATGAAAATATTTTTGAAAACTACAAGTCTCATGGGTTTTAGTGGTGAAAAAATAATTTTAAAAATCGTTCGGGAAATGAGTTTACTCCCTGCTTACTTTCTTTGTATACATTCGACTATACGGGATTTACGGGAAATCGCGGGTTTTCGGTTGCCGGCGATTAAACTGCTTTCATTCGGCGTCTCATCAAAAATGAAAATATTTTTGAAAACTACAAGTCTCATGGGTTTTAGTGGTGAAAAAATAATTTTAAAAATCGTTCGGGAAATGAGTTTACTCCCTGCTTACTTTCTTTGTATACATTCGACTATACGGCCGACGGGATTTACGGGAAATCGCGGGTTTTCGGTTGCCGGCGATTAAACTGCTTTCATTCGGCGTCTCATCAAAAATGAAAATATTTTTGAAAACTACAAGTCTCATGGGTTTTAGTGGTGAAAAAATAATTTTAAAAATCGTTCGGGAAATGAGTTTACTCCCTGCTTACTTTCTTTGTATACATTCGACTATACGGGATTTACGGGAAATCGCGGGTTTTCGGTTGCCGGCGATTAAACTGCTTTCATTCGGCGTCTCATCAAAAATGAAAATATTTTTGAAAACTACAAGTCTCATGGGTTTTAGTGGTGAAAAAATAATTTTAAAAATCGTTCGGGAAATGAGTTTACTCCCTGTACTTTCTTTGTATACATTCGACTATACGGCCGAGGGATTTACGGGAAATCGCGGGTTTTCGGTTGCCGGCGATTAAACTGCTTTCATTTCGGCGTCTCATCAAAAATGAAAATATTTTTGAAAACTACAAGTCTCATGGGTTTTAGTGGTGAAAAAATAATTTTAAAAATCGTTCGGGAAATGAGTTTACTCCCTGCTTACTTTCTTTGTATACATTCGACTATACGGGCCGACCGGGATTTACGGGAAATCGCGGGTTTTCGGTTGCCGGCGATTAAACTGCTTTCATTCGGCGTCTCATCAAAAATGAAAATATTTTTGAAAACTACAAGTCTCATGGGTTTTAGTGGTGAAAAAATAATTTTAAAAATCGTTCGGGAAATGAGTTTACTCCTGCTTACTTTCTTTGTATACATTCGACTATACGGGATTTACGGGAAATCGCGGGTTTTCGGTTGCCGGCGATTAAACTGCTTTCATTCGGCGTCTCATCAAAAATGAAAATATTTTTGAAAACTACAAGTCTCATGGGTTTTAGTGGTGAAAAAATAATTTTAAAAATCGTTCGGGAAATGAGTTTACTCCCTGTACTTTCTTTGTATACATTCGACTATACGGCGAGCCGGGATTTACGGGAAATCGCGGGTTTTCGGTTGCCGGCGATTAAACTGCTTTCATTCGGCGTCTCATCAAAAATGAAAATATTTTTGAAAACTACAAGTCTCATGGGTTTTAGTGGTGAAAAAATAATTTTAAAAATCGTTCGGGAAATGAGTTTACTCCCTGCTTACTTTCTTTGTATACATTCGACTATACGGGATTTACGGGAAATCGCGGGTTTTCGGTTGCCGGCGATTAAACTGCTTTCATTCGGCGTCTCATCAAAAATGAAAATATTTTTGAAAACTACAAGTCTCATGGGTTTTAGTGGTGAAAAATAATTTTAAAAATCGTTCGGGAAATGAGTTAACTCCCTGCTTACTTTCTTTGTATACATTCGACTATACGGGCCGAGCCGGGATTTACGGGAAATCGCGGGTTTTCGGTTGCCGGCGATTAAACTGCTTTCATTCGGCGTCTCATCAAAAATGAAAATATTTTTGAAAACTACAAGTCTCATGGGTTTTAGTGGTGAAAAAATAATTTTAAAAATCGTTCGGGAAATGAGTTTACTCCCTGTACTTTCTTTGTATACATTCGACTATACGGCCGACGGGATTTACGGGAAATCGCGGGTTTTCGGTTGCCGGCGATTAAACTGCTTTCATTCGGCGTCTCATCAAAAATGAAAATATTTTTGAAAACTACAAGTCTCATGGGTTTTAGTGGTGAAAAAATAATTTTAAAAATCGTTCGGGAAATGAGTTTACTCCCTGCTTACTTTCTTTGTATACATTCGACTATACGGGATTTACGGGAAATCGCGGGTTTTCGGTTGCCGGCGATTAAACTGCTTTCATTCGGCGTCTCATCAAAAATGAAAATATTTTTGAAAACTACAAGTCTCATGGGTTTTAGTGGTGAAAAAATAATTTTAAAAATCGTTCGGGAAATGAGTTTACTCCCTGCTTACTTTCTTTGTATACATTCGACTATACGGGATTTACGGGAAATCGCGGGTTTTCGGTTGCCGGCGATTAAACTGCTTTCATTCGGCGTCTCATCAAAAATGAAAATATTTTTGAAAACTACAAGTCTCATGGGTTTTAGTGGTGAAAAAATAATTTTAAAAATCGTTCGGGAAATGAGTTTACTCCCTGCTTACTTTCTTTGTATACATTCGACTATACGGCCGACGGGATTTACGGGAAATCGCGGGTTTTCGGTTGCCGGCGATTAAACTGCTTTCATTCGGCGTCTCATCAAAAATGAAAATATTTTTGAAAACTACAAGTCTCATGGGTTTTAGTGGTGAAAAAATAATTTTAAAAATCGTTCGGGAAATGAGTTTACTCCCTGCTTACTTTCTTTGTATACATTCGACTATACGGGCCGACCGGGATTTACGGGAAATCGCGGGTTTTCGGTTGCCGGCGATTAAACTGCTTTCATTCGGCGTCTCATCAAAAATGAAAATATTTTTGAAAACTACAAGTCTCATGGGTTTTAGTGGTGAAAAAATAATTTTAAAAATCGTTCGGGAAATGAGTTTACTCCCTGCTTACTTTCTTTGTATACATTCGACTATACGGGATTTACGGGAAATCGCGGGTTTTCGGTTGCCGGCGATTAAACTGCTTTCATTCGGCGTCTCATCAAAAATGAAAATATTTTTGAAAACTACAAGTCTCATGGGTTTTAGTGGTGAAAAAATAATTTTAAAAATCGTTCGGAAATGAGTTTACTCCCTGTACTTTCTTTGTATACATTCGACTATACGGGCCGACCGGGATTTACGGGAAATCGCGGGTTTTCGGTTGCCGGCGATTAAACTGCTTTCATTCGGCGTCTCATCAAAAATGAAAATTTTTTGAAAACTACAAGTCTCATGGGTTTTAGTGGTGAAAAAATAATTTTAAAAATCGTTCGGGAAATGAGTTTACTCCCTGTACTTTCTTTGTATACATTCGACTATACGGGATTTACGGGAAATCGCGGGTTTTCGGTTGCCGGCGATTAAACTGCTTTCATTCGGCGTCTCATCAAAAATGAAAATATTTTTGAAAACTACAAGTCTCATGGGTTTTAGTGGTGAAAAAATAATTTTAAAAATCGTTCGGGAAATGAGTTTACTCCCTGCTTACTTTCTTTGTATACATTCGACTATACGGGCCGACCGGGATTTACGGGAAATCGCGGGTTTTCGGTTGCCGGCGATTAAACTGCTTTCATTCGGCGTCTCATCAAAAATGAAAATATTTTTGAAAACTACAAGTCTCATGGGTTTTAGTGGTGAAAAAATAATTTTAAAAATCGTTCGGGAAATGAGTTTACTCCCTGTACTTTCTTTGTATACATTCGACTATACGGGCCGAGCCGGATTTACGGGAAATCGCGGGTTTTCGGTTGCCGGCGATTAAACTGCTTTCATTCGGCGTCTCATCAAAAATGAAAATATTTTTGAAAACTACAAGTCTCATGGGTTTTAGTGGTGAAAAAATAATTTTAAAAATCGTTCGGGAAATGAGTTTACTCCCTGCTTACTTTCTTTGTATACATTCGACTATAGGCCGACGGGATTTACGGGAAATCGCGGGTTTTCGGTTGCCGGCGATTAAACTGCTTTCATTCGGCGTCTCATCAAAAATGAAAATATTTTTGAAAACTACAAGTCTCATGGGTTTTAGTGGTGAAAAAATAATTTTAAAAATCGTTCGGGAAATGAGTTTACTCCCTGCTTACTTTCTTTGTATACATTCGACTATACGGGCCGAGCCGGGATTTACGGGAAATCGCGGGTTTTCGGTTGCCGGCGATTAAACTGCTTTCATTCGGCGTCTCATCAAAAATGAAAATATTTTTGAAAACTACAAGTCTCATGGGTTTTAGTGGTGAAAAAATAATTTTAAAAATCGTTCGGGAAATGAGTTTACTCCCTGCTTACTTTCTTTGTATACATTCGACTATACGGGCCGACCGGGATTTACGGGAAATCGCGGGTTTTCGGTTGCCGGCGATTAAACTGCTTTCATTCGGCGTCTCATCAAAAATGAAAATATTTTTGAAAACTACAAGTCTCATGGGTTTTAGTGGTGAAAAAATAATTTTAAAAATCGTTCGGGAAATGAGTTTACTCCCTGCTTACTTTCTTTGTATACATTCGACTATACGGGCCGACGGGATTTACGGGAAATCGCGGGTTTTCGGTTGCCGGCGATTAAACTGCTTTCATTCGGCGTCTCATCAAAAATGAAAAATTTTTGAAAACTACAAGTCTCATGGGTTTTAGTGGTGAAAAAATAATTTTAAAAATCGTTCGGGAAATGAGTTTACTCCCTGCTTACTTTCTTTGTATACATTCGACTATACGGGCCGAGGATTTACGGGAAATCGCGGGTTTTCGGTTGCCGGCGATTAAACTGCTTTCATTCGGCGTCTCATCAAAAATGAAAATATTTTTGAAAACTACAAGTCTCATGGGTTTTAGTGGTGAAAAAATAATTTTAAAAATCGTTCGGGAAATGAGTTTACTCCCTGCTTACTTTCTTTGTATACATTCGACTATACGGGATTTACGGGAAATCGCGGGTTTTCGGTTGCCGGCGATTAAACTGCTTTCATTCGGCGTCTCATCAAAAATGAAAATATTTTTGAAAACTACAAGTCTCATGGGTTTTAGTGGTGAAAAAATAATTTTAAAAATCGTTCGGGAAATGAGTTTACTCCCTGCTTACTTTCTTTGTATACATTCGACTATACGGGATTTACGGGAAATCGCGGGTTTTCGGTTGCCGGCGATTAAACTGCTTTCATTCGGCGTCTCATCAAAAATGAAAATATTTTTGAAAACTACAAGTCTCATGGGTTTTAGTGGTGAAAAAATAATTTTAAAAATCGTTCGGGAAATGAGTTTACTCCCTGCTTACTTTCTTTGTATACATTCGACTATACGGCCGACGGGATTTACGGGAAATCGCGGGTTTTCGGTTGCCGGCGATTAAACTGCTTTCATTCGGCGTCTCATCAAAAATGAAAATATTTTTGAAAACTACAAGTCTCATGGGTTTTAGTGGTGAAAAAATAATTTTAAAAATCGTTCGGGAAATGAGTTTACTCCCTGCTTACTTTCTTTGTATACATTCGACTATACGGGATTTACGGGAAATCGCGGGTTTTCGGTTGCCGGCGATTAAACTGCTTTCATTCGGCGTCTCATCAAAAATGAAAATATTTTTGAAAACTACAAGTCTCATGGGTTTTAGTGGTGAAAAAATAATTTTAAAAATCGTTCGGGAAATGAGTTTACTCCCTGCTTACTTTCTTTGTATACATTCGACTATACGGGCCGAGCCGGGATTTACGGGAAATCGCGGGTTTTCGGTTGCCGGCGATTAAACTGCTTTCATTCGGCGTCTCATCAAAAATGAAAATATTTTTGAAAACTACAAGTCTCATGGGTTTTAGTGGTGAAAAAATAATTTTAAAAATCGTTCGGGAAATGAGTTTACTCCCTGTACTTTCTTTGTATACATTCGACTATACGGGCCGAGCGGGATTTACGGGAAATCGCGGGTTTTCGGTTGCCGGCGATTAAACTGTTTCATTCGGCGTCTCATCAAAAATGAAAATATTTTTGAAAACTACAAGTCTCATGGGTTTTAGTGGTGAAAAAATAATTTTAAAAATCGTTCGGGAAATGAGTTTACTCCCTGCTTACTTTCTTTGTATACATTCGACTATACGACGGGATTTACGGGAAATCGCGGGTTTTCGGTTGCCGGCGATTAAACTGCTTTCATTCGGCGTCTCATCAAAAATGAAAATATTTTTGAAAACTACAAGTCTCATGGGTTTTAGTGGTGAAAAAATAATTTTAAAAATCGTTCGGGAAATGAGTTTACTCCCTGCTTACTTTCTTTGTATACATTCGACTATACGGGCCGACCGGGATTTACGGGAAATCGCGGGTTTTCGGTTGCCGGCGATTAAACTGCTTTCATTCGGCGTCTCATCAAAAATGAAAATATTTTTGAAAACTACAAGTCTCATGGGTTTTAGTGGTGAAAAAATAATTTTTAAAAATCGTTCGGGAAATGAGTTTACTCCCTGCTTACTTTCTTTGTATACATTCGACTATGGCCGACCGGGATTTACGGGAAATCGCGGGTTTTCGGTTGCCGGCGATTAAACTGCTTTCATTCGGCGTCTCATCAAAAATGAAAATATTTTTGAAAACTACAAGTCTCATGGGTTTTAGTGGTGAAAAAATAATTTTAAAAATCGTTCGGGAAATGAGTTTACTCCCTGCTTACTTTCTTTGTATACATTCGACTATACGGGATTTACGGGAAATCGCGGGTTTTCGGTTGCCGGCGATTAAACTGCTTTCATTCGGCGTCTCATCAAAAATGAAAATATTTTTGAAAACTACAAGTCTCATGGGTTTTAGTGGTGAAAAAATAATTTTAAAAATCGTTCGGGAAATGAGTTTACTCCCTGCTTACTTTCTTTGTATACATTCGACTATACGGGATTTACGGGAAATCGCGGGTTTTCGGTTGCCGGCGATTAAACTGCTTTCATTCGGCGTCTCATCAAAAATGAAAATATTTTTGAAAACTACAAGTCTCATGGGTTTTAGTGGTGAAAAAATAATTTTAAAAATCGTTCGGGAAATGAGTTTACTCCCTGTACTTTCTTTGTATACATTCGACTATACGGCCGAGCCGGGATTTACGGGAAATCGCGGGTTTTCGGTTGCCGGCGATTAAACTGCTTTCATTCGGCGTCTCATCAAAAATGAAAATATTTTTGAAAACTACAAGTCTCATGGTTTTAGTGGTGAAAAAATAATTTTAAAAATCGTTCGGGAAATGAGTTTACTCCCTGGTTACTTTCTTTGTATACATTCGACTATACGGGATTTACGGGAAATCGCGGGTTTTCGGTTGCCGGCGATTAAACTGCTTTCATTCGGCGTCTCATCAAAAATGAAAATTTTTTGAAAACTACAAGTCTCATGGGTTTTAGTGGTGAAAAAAATAATTTTAAAATCGTTCGGGAAATGAGTTTACTCCTGCTTACTTTCTTTGTATACATTCGACTATACGGGCCGAGTCCGGGATTTACGGGAAATCGCGGGTTTTCGGTTGCCGGCGATTAAACTGCTTTCATTCGGCGTCTCATCAAAAATGAAAATATTTTTGAAAACTACAAGTCTCATGGGTTTTAGTGGTGAAAAAATAATTTTAAAAATCGTTCGGGAAATGAGTTTACTCCCTGCTTACTTTCTTTGTATACATTCGACTATACGGGCCGAGTCGGATTTACGGGAAATCGCGGGTTTTCGGTTGCCGGCGATTAAACTGGCTTTCATTCGGCGTCTCATCAAAAATGAAAATATTTTTAAAACTACAAGTCTCATGGGTTTTAGTGGTGAAAAAATAATTTTAAAAATCGTTCGGGAAATGAGTTTACTCCCTGGGTACTTTCTTTGTATACATTCACTATACGGGCCGAGCCGGGATTTACGGGAAATCGCGGGTTTTTGCCGGAGATTAAACTGGTTTCATTCGGCGTCTCATCAAAAATGAAAATATTTTTTGAAAACTACAAGTCTCATGGGTTTTAGTGGTGAAAAATAATTTTAAAAATCGTTCGGGAAATGAGTTTACTCCCTGGCTTACTTTCTTTGTATACATTCGACTATACGGGATTTACGGAAATCGCGGGTTTTCGGTTTGCGGCGATTAAACTGCTTTCATTCGGCGTCTCATCAAAAATGAAAATATTTTTGAAAACTACAAGTCTCATGGGTTTTAGTGGTGAAAAAATAATTTTAAAAATCGTTCGGGAAATGAGTTTACTCCCTGCTACTTTCTTTGTATACATTCGACTATACGGGCCGAGCCGGGATTTACGGGAAATCGCGGGTTTTCGGTTGCCGGAGATTAAACTGCTTTCATTCGGCGTCTCATCAAAAATGAAAATATTTTTGAAAACTACAAGTCTCATGGGTTTTAGTGGTGAAAAAATAATTTTAAAAATCGTTCGGGAAATGAGTTTACTCCCTGCTACTTTCTTTGTATACATTCGACTATACGGGATTTACGGGAAATCGCGGGTTTTCGGTTGCCGGCGATTAAACTGCTTTCATTCGGCGTCTCATCAAAAATGAAAATATTTTTGAAAACTACAAGTCTCATGGGTTTTAGTGGTGAAAAAATAATTTTAAAAATCGTTCGGGAAATGAGTTTACTCCCTGCTACTTTCTTTGTATACATTCGACTATACGGGCAGCCGGGATTTACGGGAAATCGCGGGTTTTCGGTTGCCGGCGATTAAACTGCTTTCATTCGGCGTCTCATCAAAAATGAAAATATTTTTGAAAACTACAAGTCTCATGGGTTTTAGTGGTGAAAAAATAATTTTAAAAATCGTTCGGGAAATGAGTTTACTCCCTGCTACTTTCTTTGTATACATTCGACTATACGGGCCGAGCCGGGATTTACGGGAAATCGCGGGTTTTCGGTTGCCGGAGATTAAACTGCTTTCATTCGGCGTCTCATCAAAAATGAAAATATTTTTGAAAACTACAAGTCTCATGGGTTTTAGTGGTGAAAAAATAATTTTAAAAATCGTTCGGGAAATGAGTTTACTCCCTGCTACTTTCTTTGTATACATTCACTATACGGGCCGAGCCGGGATTTACGGGAAATCGCGGGTTTTTGGTTGCCGGAGATTAAACTGCTTTCATTCGGCGTCTCATCAAAAATGAAAATATTTTTGAAAACTACAAGTCTCATGGGTTTTAGTGGTGAAAAAATAATTTTAAAAATCGTTCGGGAAATGAGTTTACTCCCTGCTTACTTTCTTTGTATACATTCGACTATACGGGATTTACGGGAAATCGCGGGTTTTCGGTTGCCGGCGATTAAACTGCTTTCATTCGGCGTCTCATCAAAAATGAAAATATTTTTGAAAACTACAAGTCTCATGGGTTTTAGTGGTGAAAAAATAATTTTAAAAATCGTTCGGGAAATGAGTTTACTCCCTGGGTACTTTCTTTGTATACATTCGACTATACGGGCCGAGCCGGGATTTACGGGAAATCGCGGGTTTTCGGTTGCCGGAGATTAAACTGCTTTCATTCGGCGTCTCATCAAAAATGAAAATATTTTTGAAAACTACAAGTCTCATGGGTTTTAGTGGTGAAAAAATAATTTTAAAAATCGTTCGGGAAATGAGTTTACTCCCTGCTACTTTCTTTGTATACATTCGACTATACGGGCCGAGCGGGATTTACGGGAAATCGCGGGTTTTCGGTTGCCGGATTAAACTGCTTTCATTCGGCGTCTCATCAAAAATGAAAATATTTTTGAAAACTACAAGTCTCATGGGTTTTAGTGGTGAAAAAATAATTTTAAAAATCGTTCGGGAAATGAGTTTACTCCCTGGTACTTTCTTTGTATACATTCGACTATACGGCCGAGCCGGGATTTACGGGAAATCGCGGGTTTTTGCCGGATTAAACTGCTTTCATTCGGCGTCTCATCAAAAATGAAAATATTTTTGAAAACTACAAGTCTCATGGGTTTTAGTGGTGAAAAAATAATTTTAAAAATCGTTCGAGAAATGAGTTTACTCCCTGCTTACTTTCTTACGGGATTTACGGGAAATCGCGGGTTTTCGGTTGCCGGCGATTAAACTGCTTTCATTCGGCGTCTCAAAAATGAAAATATTTTTGAAAACTACAAGTCTCATGGGTTTTAGTGGTGAAAAAATAATTTTAAAAATCGTTCGGGAAATGAGTTTACTCCCTGCTACTTTCTTTGTATACATTCGACTATACGGGATTTACGGGAAATCGCGGGTTTTCGGTTGCCGGCGATTAAACTGCTTTCATTCGGCGTCTCATCAAAAATGAAAATATTTTGAAAACTACAAGTCTCATGGGTTTTAGTGGTGAAAAAATAATTTTAAAAATCGTTCGGGAAATGAGTTTACTCCCTGCTACTTTCTTTGTATACATTCGACTATACGGGCCGAGCCGGGATTTACGGGAAATCGCGGGTTTTCGGTTGCCGGAGATTAAACTGCTTTCATTCGGCGTCTCATCAAAAATGAAAATATTTTTGAAAACTACAAGTCTCATGGGTTTTAGTGGTGAAAAAATAATTTTAAAAATCGTTCGGGAAATGAGTTTACTCCCTGGGTACTTTCTTTGTATACATTCGACTATACGGGCCGAGCCGGGATTTACGGGAAATCGCGGGTTTTCGGTTTCCGGAGATTAAACTGCTTTCATTCGGCGTCTCATCAAAAATGAAAATATTTTTGAAAACTACAAGTCTCATGGGTTTTAGTGGTGAAAAAATAATTTTAAAAATCGTTCGGGAAATGAGTTTACTCCCTGCTACTTTCTTTGTATACATTCGACTATACGGGCCGAGCCGGGATTTACGGGAAATCGCGGGTTTTCGGTTGCCGGAGATTAAACTGCTTTCATTCGGCGTCTCATCAAAAATGAAAATATTTTAAAACTACAAGTCTCATGGGTTTTAGTGGTGAAAAAATAATTTTAAAAATCGTTCGGGAAATGAGTTTACTCCCTGCTACTTTCTTTGTATACATTCGACTATACGGGCCGAGCCGGGATTTACGGGAAATCGCGGGTTTTGGTTCCGGCGATTAAACTGCTTTCATTCGGCGTCTCATCAAAAATGAAAATATTTTTGAAAACTACAAGTCTCATGGGTTTTAGTGGTGAAAAAATAATTTTAAAAATCGTTCGGGAAATGAGTTTACTCCCTGCTTACTTCTTACGACCGGATTTACGGGAAATCGCGGGTTTTCGGTTGCCGGCGATTAAACTGCTTTCATTCGGCGTCTCATCAAAAATGAAAATATTTTTGAAAACTACAAGTCTCATGGGTTTTAGTGGTGAAAAAATAATTTTAAAAATCGTTCGGGAAATGAGTTTACTCCCTGCTACTTTCTTTGTATACATTCGACTATACGGGATTTACGGGAAATCGCGGGTTTTCGGTTGCCGGCGATTAAACTGCTTTCATTCGGCGTCTCATCAAAAATGAAAATATTTTTGAAAACTACAAGTCTCATGGGTTTTAGTGGTGAAAAAATAATTTTAAAAATCGTTCGGGAAATGAGTTTACTCCCTGCTACTTTCTTTGTATACATTCGACTATACGGGCCGAGCGGGATTTACGGGAAATCGCGGGTTTTCGGTTGCCGGCGATTAAACTGCTTTCATTCGGCGTCTCATCAAAAATGAAAATATTTTTGAAAACTACAAGTCTCATGGGTTTTAGTGGTGAAAAAATAATTTTAAAAATCGTTCGGGAAATGAGTTTACTCCCTGCTACTTTCTTTGTATACATTCGACTATACGGGCCGAGCCGGGATTTACGGGAAATCGCGGGTTTTCGGTTGCCGGATTAAACTGCTTTCATTCGGCGTCTCATCAAAAATGAAAATATTTTTGAAAACTACAAGTCTCATGGGTTTTAGTGGTGAAAAAATAATTTTAAAAATCGTTCGGGAAATGAGTTTACTCCCTGCTTACTTTCTTTGTATACATTCGACTATACGGGCCGAGTCCGGGATTTACGGGAAATCGCGGGTTTTCGGTTGCCGGCGATTAAACTGCTTTCATTCGGCGTCTCATCAAAAATGAAAATATTTTTGAAAACTACAAGTCTCATGGGTTTTAGTGGTGAAAAAATAATTTTAAAAATCGTTCGGGAAATGAGTTTACTCCGCTTACTTTCTTTGTATACATTCGACTATACGGGATTTACGGGAAATCGCGGGTTTTCGGTTGCCGGATTAAACTGCTTTCATTCGGCGTCTCATCAAAAATGAAAATATTTTTGAAAACTACAAGTCTCATGGGTTTTAGTGGTGAAAAAATAATTTTAAAAATCGTTCGGGAAATGAGTTTACTCCCTGCTACTTTCTTTGTATACATTCGACTATACGGGATTTTACGGGAAATCGCGGGTTTTCGGTTGCCGGCGATTAAACTGCTTTCATTCGGCGTCTCATCAAAAATGAAAATATTTTTGAAAACTACAAGTCTCATGGGTTTTAGTGGTGAAAAAATAATTTTAAAAATCGTTCGGGAAATGAGTTTACTCCCTGCTTACTTTCTTTGTATACATTCGACTATACGGGCCGAGCCGGGATTTACGGGAAATCGCGGGTTTTCGGTTGCCGGCGATTAAACTGCTTTCATTCGGCGTCTCATCAAAAATGAAAATATTTTTGAAAACTACAAGTCTCATGGGTTTTAGTGGTGAAAAAATAATTTTAAAAATCGTTCGGGAAATGAGTTTACTCCCTGCTTACTTTCTTTGTATACATTCGACTATACGGGATTTACGGGAAATCGCGGGTTTTCGGTTGCCGGAGATTAAACTGCTTTCATTCGGCGTCTCATCAAAAATGAAAATATTTTTGAAAACTACAAGTCTCATGGGTTTTAGTGGTGAAAAAATAATTTTAAAAATCGTTCGGGAAATGAGTTTACTCCCTGCTTACTTTCTTTGTATACATTCGACTATACGGGATTTACGGGAAATCGCGGGTTTTCGGTTGCCGGCGATTAAACTGCTTTCATTCGGCGTCTCATCAAAAATGAAAATATTTTTGAAAACTACAAGTCTCATGGGTTTTAGTGGTGAAAAAATAATTTTAAAAATCGTTCGGGAAATGAGTTTACTCCCTGCTTACTTTCTTTGTATACATTCGACTATACGGGCCGAGCCGGGATTTACGGGAAATCGCGGGTTTTCGGTTGCCGGAGATTAAACTGCTTTCATTCGGCGTCTCATCAAAAATGAAAATATTTTTGAAAACTACAAGTCTCATGGGTTTTAGTGGTGAAAAAATAATTTTAAAAATCGTTCGGGAAATGAGTTTACTCCCTGGGTACTTTCTTTGTATACATTCGACTATACGGGATTTACGGGAAATCGCGGGTTTTCGGTTGCCGGAGATTAAACTGCTTTCATTCGGCGTCTCATCAAAAATGAAAATATTTTTGAAAACTACAAGTCTCATGGGTTTTAGTGGTGAAAAAATAATTTTAAAAATCGTTCGGGAAATGAGTTTACTCCCTGCTTACTTTCTTTGTATACATTCGACTATACGGGATTTACGGGAAATCGCGGGTTTTCGGTTGCCGGCGATTAAACTGCTTTCATTCGGCGTCTCATCAAAAATGAAAATATTTTTGAAAACTACAAGTCTCATGGGTTTTAGTGGTGAAAAAATAATTTTAAAAATCGTTCGGGAAATGAGTTTACTCCCTGCTTACTTTCTTTGTATACATTCGACTATACGGGATTTACGGGAAATCGCGGGTTTTCGGTTGCCGGCGATTAAACTGCTTTCATTCGGCGTCTCATCAAAAATGAAAATATTTTTGAAAACTACAAGTCTCATGGGTTTTAGTGGTGAAAAAATAATTTTAAAAATCGTTCGGGAAATGAGTTTACTCCTGCTTACTTTCTTTGTATACATTCGACTATACGGGATTTACGGGAAATCGCGGGTTTTCGGTTGCCGGCGATTAAACTGCTTTCATTCGGCGTCTCATCAAAAATGAAAATATTTTTGAAAACTACAAGTCTCATGGGTTTTAGTGGTGAAAAAATAATTTTAAAAATCGTTCGGGAAATGAGTTTACTCCCTGGGTACTTTCTTTGTATACATTCGACTATACGGGCCGAGCCGGGATTTACGGGAAATCGCGGGTTTTCGGTTGCCGGCGATTAAACTGCTTTCATTCGGCGTCTCATCAAAAATGAAAATTTTTGAAAACTACAAGTCTCATGGGTTTTAGTGGTGAAAAAATAATTTTAAAAATCGTTCGGGAAATGAGTTTACTCCCTGGGTACTTTCTTTGTATACATTCGACTATACGGGCCGAGCCGGGATTTACGGGAAATCGCGGGTTTTCGGTTGCCGGCGATTAAACTGCTTTCATTCGGCGTCTCATCAAAAATGAAAATATTTTTGAAAACTACAAGTCTCATGGGTTTTAGTGGTGAAAAAATAATTTTAAAAATCGTTCGGGAAATGAGTTTACTCCCTGCTTACTTTCTTTGTATACATTCGACTATACGGGCCGATCGGGATTTACGGGAAATCGCGGGTTTTCGGTTGCCGGCGATTAAACTGCTTTCATTCGGCGTCTCATCAAAAATGAAAATATTTTTGAAAACTACAAGTCTCATGGGTTTTAGTGGTGAAAAAATAATTTTAAAAATCGTTCGGGAAATGAGTTTACTCCCTGCTACTTTCTTTGTATACATTCGACGGCCGAGCCGGGATTTACGGGAAATCGCGGGTTTTCGGTTGCCGGAGATTAAACTGCTTTCATTCGGCGTCTCATCAAAAATGAAAATATTTTTGAAAACTACAAGTCTCATGGGTTTTAGTGGTGAAAAAATAATTTTAAAAATCGTTCGGGAAATGAGTTTACTCCCTGCTACTTTCTTTGTATACATTCGACTATACGGGAGCCGGGATTTACGGGAAATCGCGGGTTTTCGGTTGCCGGATTAAACTGCTTTCATTCGGCGTCTCATCAAAAATGAAAATATTTTTGAAAACTACAAGTCTCATGGGTTTTAGTGGTGAAAAAATAATTTTAAAAATCGTTCGGGAAATGAGTTTACTCCCTGCTACTTTCTTTGTATACATTCGACTATACGGCCGAGCCGGGATTTACGGGAAATCGCGGGTTTTCGGTTGCCGGAGATTAAACTGCTTTCATTCGGCGTCTCATCAAAAATGAAAATATTTTTGAAAACTACAAGTCTCATGGGTTTTAGTGGTGAAAAAATAATTTTAAAAATCGTTCGGGAAATGAGTTTACTCCCTGCTACTTTCTTTGTATACATTCGACTATACGGGATTTACGGGAAATCGCGGGTTTTCGGTTGCCGGCGATTAAACTGCTTTCATTCGGCGTCTCATCAAAAATGAAAATATTTTTGAAAACTACAAGTCTCATGGGTTTTAGTGGTGAAAAAATAATTTTAAAAATCGTTCGGGAAATGAGTTTACTCCCTGCTTACTTTCTTTGTATACATTCGACTATACGGGATTTACGGGAAATCGCGGGTTTTCGGTTGCCGGCGATTAAACTGCTTTCATTCGGCGTCTCATCAAAAATGAAAATATTTTTGAAAACTACAAGTCTCATGGGTTTTAGTGGTGAAAAAATAATTTTAAAAATCGTTCGGGAAATGAGTTTACTCCCTGCTTACTTTCTTTGTATACATTCGACTATACGGGATTTACGGGAAATCGCGGGTTTTCGGTTGCCGGCGATTAAACTGCTTTCATTCGGCGTCTCATCAAAAATGAAAATATTTTTGAAAACTACAAGTCTCATGGGTTTTAGTGGTGAAAAAATAATTTTAAAAATCGTTCGGGAAATGAGTTTACTCCCTGCTTACTTTCTTTGTATACATTCGACTATACGGGATTTACGGGAAATCGCGGGTTTTCGGTTGCCGGCGATTAAACTGCTTTCATTCGGCGTCTCATCAAAAATGAAAATATTTTTGAAAACTACAAGTCTCATGGGTTTTAGTGGTGAAAAAATAATTTTAAAAATCGTTCGGGAAATGAGTTTACTCCCTGGGTACTTTCTTTGTATACATTCGACTATACGGGCCGAGCCGGGATTTACGGGAAATCGCGGGTTTTCGGTTGCCGGAGATTAAACTGCTTTCATTCGGCGTCTCATCAAAAATGAAAATATTTTTGAAAACTACAAGTCTCATGGGTTTTAGTGGTGAAAAAATAATTTTAAAAATCGTTCGGGAAATGAGTTTACTCCCTGCTACTTTCTTTGTATACATTCGACTATACGGGCCGAGCCGGGATTTACGGGAAATCGCGGGTTTTCGGTTTCCGGAGATTAAACTGCTTTCATTCGGCGTCTCATCAAAAATGAAAATATTTTTGAAAACTACAAGTCTCATGGGTTTTAGTGGTGAAAAAATAATTTTAAAAATCGTTCGGGAAATGAGTTTACTCCCTGCTTACTTTCTTTGTATACATTCGACTATACGGGCCGAGCCGGGATTTACGGGAAATCGCGGGTTTTCGGTTGCCGGCGATTAAACTGCTTTCATTCGGCGTCTCATCAAAAATGAAAATATTTTTGAAAACTACAAGTCTCATGGGTTTTAGTGGTGAAAAAATAATTTTAAAAATCGTTCGGGAAATGAGTTTACTCCCTGCTTACTTTCTTTGTATACATTCGACTATACGGGCCGAGCCGGGATTTACGGGAAATCGCGGGTTTTCGGTTGCCGGAGATTAAACTGCTTTCATTCGGCGTCTCATCAAAAATGAAAATATTTTTGAAAACTACAAGTCTCATGGGTTTTAGTGGTGAAAAAATAATTTTAAAAATCGTTCGGGAAATGAGTTTACTCCCTGCTACTTTCTTTGTATACATTCGACTATACGGGCCGAGCCGGGATTTACGGGAAATCGCGGGTTTTCGGTTGCCGGAGATTAAACTGCTTTCATTCGGCGTCTCATCAAAAATGAAAATATTTTTGAAAACTACAAGTCTCATGGGTTTTAGTGGTGAAAAAATAATTTTAAAAATCGTTCGGGAAATGAGTTTACTCCCTGGGTACTTTCTTTGTATACATTCGACTATACGGCCGAGCCGGGATTTACGGGAAATCGCGGGTTTTCGGTTGCCGGAGATTAAACTGCTTTCATTCGGCGTCTCATCAAAAATGAAAATATTTTTGAAAACTACAAGTCTCATGGGTTTTAGTGGTGAAAAAATAATTTTAAAAATCGTTCGGGAAATGAGTTTACTCCCTGCTTACTTTCTTTGTATACATTCGACTATACGGGATTTACGGGAAATCGCGGGTTTTCGGTTGCCGGCGATTAAACTGCTTTCATTCGGCGTCTCATCAAAAATGAAAATATTTTTGAAAACTACAAGTCTCATGGGTTTTAGTGGTGAAAAAATAATTTTAAAAATCGTTCGGGAAATGAGTTTACTCCCTGCTACTTTCTTTGTATACATTCGACTATACGGGATTTACGGGAAATCGCGGGTTTTCGGTTGCCGGCGATTAAACTGCTTTCATTCGGCGTCTCATCAAAAATGAAAATATTTTTGAAAACTACAAGTCTCATGGGTTTTAGTGGTGAAAAAATAATTTTAAAAATCGTTCGGGAAATGAGTTTACTCCCTGCTTACTTTCTTTGTATACATTCGACTATACGGGATTTACGGGAAATCGCGGGTTTTCGGTTGCCGACGATTAAACTGCTTTCATTCGGCGTCTCATCAAAAATGAAAATATTTTTTAAAACTACAAGTCTCATGGGTTTTCGTCGTGTTAAAATAATTTTAAAAATCGTTCGGGAAATGAGTTTACTCCCTGCTTACTTTCTTTGTATACATTCGACTATACGGGCGAGCCGGGATTTACGGGAAATCGCGGGTTTTCGGTTGCCGGCGATTAAACTGCTTTCATTCGGCGTCTCATCAAAAATGAAAATTTTTGAAAACTACAAGTCTCATGGGTTTTAGTGGTGAAAAAATAATTTTAAAAATCGTTCGGGAAATGAGTTTACTCCCTGCTACTTTCTTTGTATACATTCGACTATACGGGCCGAGCCGGGATTTACGGGAAATCGCGGGTTTTCGGTTGCCGGAGATTAAACTGCTTTCATTCGGCGTCTCATCAAAAATGAAAATATTTTTGAAAACTACAAGTCTCATGGGTTTTAGTGGTGAAAAAATAATTTTAAAAATCGTTCGGGAAATGAGTTTACTGCCTGCTTACTTTCTTTGTATACATTCGACTATACGGGTCGATACCGGGATTGACGGGAAATCGCGGGTTTTCGGTTGCCGGCGATTAAACTGCTTTCATTCGGCGTCTCATCAAAAATGAAAATATTTTTGAAAACTACAAGTCTCATGGGTTTTAGTGGTGAAAAAATAATTTTAAAAATCGTTCGGGAAATGAGTTTACTGCCTGCTTACTTTCTTTGTATACATTCGACTATACGGGATTTACGGGAAATCGCGGGTTTTCGGTTGCCGGAGATTAAACTGCTTTCATTCGGCGTCTCATCAAAAATGAAAATATTTTTGAAAACTACAAGTCTCATGGTTTTAGTGGTGAAAAAATAATTTTAAAAATCGTTCGGGAAATGAGTTTACTCCCTGCTTACTTTCTTTGTATACATTCGACTATACGGGATTTTACGGGAAATCGCGGGTTTTCGGTTGCCGGCGATTAAACTGCTTTCATTCGGCGTCTCATCAAAAATGAAAATATTTTTGAAAACTACAAGTCTCATGGGTTTTAGTGGTGAAAAAATAATTTTAAAAATCGTTCGGGAAATGAGTTTACTCCCTGCTACTTTCTTTGTATACATTCGACTATACGGGCCGAGCCGGATTTACGGGAAATCGCGGGTTTTCGGTTGCCGGAGATTAAACTGCTTTCATTCGGCGTCTCATCAAAAATGAAAATATTTTTGAAAAACAAGTCTCATGGGTTTTAGTGGTGAAAAAATAATTTTAAAAATCGTTCGGGAAATGAGTTTACTCCCTGCTTACTTTCTTTGTATACATTCGACTATACGGGATTTACGGGAAATCGCGGGTTTTCGGTTGCCGGCGATTAAACTGCTTTCATTCGGCGTCTCATCAAAAATGAAAATATTTTTGAAAACTACAAGTCTCATGGGTTTTAGTGGTGAAAAAATAATTTTAAAAATCGTTCGGGAAATGAGTTTACTCCCTGCTTACTTTCTTTGTATACATTCGACTATACGGGATTTACGGGAAATCGCGGGTTTTCGGTTGCCGGCGATTAAACTGCTTTCATTCGGCGTCTCATCAAAAATGAAAATATTTTTGAAAACTACAAGTCTCATGGGTTTTAGTGGTGAAAAAATAATTTTAAAAATCGTTCGGGAAATGAGTTTACTCCCTGCTTACTTTCTTTGTATACATTCGACTATACGGGATTTACGGGAAATCGCGGTTTTCGGTTGCCGGCGATTAAACTGGTTTCATTCGGCGTCTCATCAAAAATGAAAATATTTTTTAAAACTACAAGTCTCATGGGTTTTAGTGGTGAAAAAATAATTTTAAAAATCGTTCGGGAAATGAGTTTACTCCCTGCTTACTTTCTTTGTATACATTCGACTATACGGGATTTACGGGAAATCGCGGGTTTTCGGTTGCGGCGATTAAACTGCTTTCATTCGGCGTCTCATCAAAAATGAAAATATTTTTGAAAACTACAAGTCTCATGGTTTTAGTGGTGAAAAAAAATTTTAAAAATCGTTCGGGAAATGAGTTTACTCCCTGCTACTTTCTTTGTATACATTCCTATACGGGCCGAGCCGGGATTTACGGGAAATCGCGGGTTTTCGGTTGCCGGCGATTAAACTGCTTTCATTCGGCGTCTCATCAAAAATGAAAATATTTTTGAAAACTACAAGTCTCATGGGTTTTAGTGGTGAAAAAATAATTTTAAAAATCGTTCGGGAAATGAGTTTACTCCCTGCTACTTTCTTTGTATACATTCGACTATACGGGATTTACGGGAAATCGCGGGTTTTCGGTTGCCGGAGATTAAACTGTTTCATTCGGCGTCTCATCAAAAATGAAAATATTTTTGAAAACTACAAGTCTCATGGGTTTTAGTGGTGAAAAAATAATTTTAAAAATCGTTCGGGAAATGAGTTTACTCCTGCTTACTTTCTTTGTATACATTCGACTATA
>JASGCC010002586.1:0-27747 GCA_030067915.1 Hydractinia echinata
AAAAAAAAGAGAAGAAAGAATTGAAACTGCCTGTCCATTCCGCGTCTCATAAAAATGAAAACTTTTTGAAAACTACAAGTCTTCATGCGTTTTAGTGGTGAAAAATAATTTAAAAATCGTTCGGGAAATGAGTTTACTCCCTGGGTACTTTCTTTGTATACACATTCGACTATACGGGCCAGCCCGGGATTTAACGGGAAATCGCGGTTTTCGTTGCCGAGCGATTAAACTGCTTTCATTCGGCGTCTCATCAAAAAATGAAACACTTTTTTTGAAAACTACAAGTCTCATGCGTTTTAGTGGTTAAAAAATAATTTTAAAAATCGTTCGGGAAATGAGTTTACTCCCTGGGTACTTTCTTTGTATACATTCGACTATACGGGCCAAGCCCGGGATTTCGGGAAATCGCGGGTTTTCGTTTGCCGGCGATTAAACTGCTTTCATTCGGCGTCTCATCAAAAATGAAAACATTTTTGAAAAACTACAAGTCTCATGCGTTTTAAGTGGTGTAAAAAAATAATTTTAAAAATCGTTCGGAAATGAGTTTACTCCCTGGGTACTTTCTTTGTATACATTCGACTATACGGGCCGAGCCCGGGATTTACGGGAAATCGCGGTTTTCGTTTGCCGGCGATTAAATGCTTTCATTCGGCGTCTCATCAAAAATGAAAACATTTTTGAAAACTACAAAGTCTCATGCGTTTTAGTGGTGAAAAAATAATTTTAAAAATCGTTCGGGAATGAGTTTACTCCCTGGGTACTTTCTTTGTATACATTGCGACTATACGGGCCGAGCCCGGGATTTACGGGAAATCGCGGGTTTTCGTTTGCCGGCGATTAAACTGCTTTCATTCGGCGTCTCATCAAAAATGAAAACATTTTTTGAAAACTACAAGTCTCATTGGGTTTTAGTGGTGTAAAAAATAATTTTAAAAATCGTTCGGGAAATGAGTTTACTCCCTGGGTACTTTCTTTGTATACATTCGACTATACGGGCCGAGCCCGGGATTTACGGGAAATCGCGGGTTTTCGTTGCCGGCGATTAAACTGCTTTCATTCGCGTCTCATCAAAATGAAAAACATTTTTGAAAACTACAAGTCTCATGCGTTTTAGTGGTTGAAAAAATAATTTTAAAAATCGTTCGGGAAATGAGTTTACTCCCTGGGTACTTTCTTTGTATCATTCGACTATACGGGCCAGCCCGGGATTTACGGGAAATCGCGGGTTTTCGTTTGCCGGCGATTAAACTGCTTTTTATTCGGCGTCTCATCAAAAATGAAAACATTTTTTGAAACTACAAGTCTCATGGTTTTAGTGGTGAAAAATAATTTTAAAAATCGTTCGGGAAATGAGTTTACTCCCTGGGTACTTTCTTTGTATACATTCGACTATACGGGCCAAGCCCGGGATTTACGGGAAATCGCGGTTTTCGTTTGCAGGCGAATTAAACTGCTTTCATTCGCGTCTCATCAAAAAATGAAAACATTTTTGAAAACTACAAGTCTCATGCGTTTTAAGTGTGAAAAATAATTTTAAAAATCGTTCGGGAAATGAGTTTAACTCCCTGGGTACTTTCTTTGTATACATTCGACTATACGGGCCAACCCGCCGGATTTACGGGAATCGCGGGTTTTCGTTTGCCGGCATTAAACTGCTTTCATTCGGCGTCTCATCAAAAATGAAAACATTTTTGAAAACTACAAGTCTCATGCGTTTTAGTGGTGAAAAATAATTTTAAAAATCGTTCGGGAAATGAGTTTACTCCCTGGGTACTTTCTTTGTATACATTGACTATACGGGCGAAAGCCCGGGATTTACGGAAATCGCGGGTTTTTCGTTTGCCGGCGATTAAACTGCTTTCATTCGGCGTCTCATCAAAAATGAAAACATTTTTGAAAACTACAAGTCTCATGGGTTTTAGTGGTGAAAAAATAATTTTCAAAAATCGTTCGGGAAATGAGTTTACTCCCTGGGTACTTTCTTTGTATACATTCGACTATACGGGCCAAGCCCGGGATTTACGGGAAATCGCGGGTTTTCGTTTGCCGGCGATTAAACTGCTTTCATTCGGCGTCTCATCAAAAAAATTTTTGAAAACTACAAGTCTCATGGTTTTAAAAAATAATTTTAAAAATCGTTCGGGAAATGAGTTTACTCCCTGGGTACTTTCTTTGTATACATTCGACTATACGGGCCAAGCCCGGGATTTACGGGAAGTTGCAGGTTTTCGTTTGCCGGCGATTAAACTGCTTTCATTCGGCGTCTCATCAAAAATGAAAACATTTTTGAAAACTACAAGTCTCACGAGTTTTAGTGGTGAAAAAATAATTTTAAAAATCGTTCGGGAAATGAGTTTACTCCCTGGGTACTTTCTTTGTATACATTCGACTATACGGGCCAAGCCCGGGATTTACGGGAAATCGCGGGTTTTCGTTTGCCGGCGATTAAACTGCTTTCATTCGGCGTCTCATCAAAAATGAAAACATTTTTGAAAACTACAAGTCTCATGCGTTTTAGTGGTGAAAAAATAATTTAAAAATCGTTCGGGAAATGAGTTTACTCCCTGGGTACTTTCTTTGTATACATTCGACTATACGGGCCAAGCCCGGGATTTACGGGAAATTGCGGGTTTTCGTTTGCCGGCGATTAAACTGCTTTCATTCAGCGTCTCATAAAAAATGAAAACTAGTGGTTAAAAACTAATTTGAAAAATCGTTCGGGAAATGAGTTTACTCCCTGGGTACTTTCTTTGTATACCTTCGACTATACGGGCCAAGCCCGGGATTTACGGGAAGTTGCAGGTTTTCGTTTGCCGGCGATTAAACTGCTTTCATTCGGCGTCTCATCAAAAATGAAAACATTTTTGAAAACTACAAGTCTCACGAGTTTTAGTGGTTAAAAAATAATTTGAAAAATCGTTCGGGAAATGAGTTTACTCCCTGGGTACTTTCTTTGTATACATTCGACTATACGGGCCAAGCCCGGGATTTACGGGAAATTGCGGGTTTTCGTTTGCCGGCGATTAAACTGCTTTCATTCAGCGTCTCATCAAAAATGAAAACATTTTTGAAAACTACAAGTCTCATGCGTTTTAGTGGTGAAAAAATAATTTTAAAAATCGTTCGGGAAATGAGTTTACTCCCTGGGTACTTTCTTTGTATACATTCGACTATACGGGCCGCCCGGGATTTACGGGAAATCGCGGGTTTTCGTTGCCGGCGATTAAACTGCTTTCATTCGCGTCTCATCAAAAATGAAAACATTTTTGAAAACTACAAGTCTCATGAGTTTTAGTGGTTAAAAAATAATTTGAAAAATCGTTCGGGAAATGAGTTTACTCCCTGGGTACTTTCTTTGTATACATTCGACTATACGGGCCAAGCCCGGGATTTACGGGAAATTGCGGGTTTTCGTTTGCCGGCGATTAAACTGCTTTCATTCAGCGTCTCATCAAAAATGAAAACTAGTGGTTAAAAAATAATTTGAAAAATCGTTCGGGAAATGAGTTTACTCCCTGGGTACTTTCTTTGTATACCTTCGACTATACGGGCCAAGCCCGGGATTTACGGGAAGTCGCGGGTTTTCGTTTGCCGGCGATTAAACTGCTTTCATTCGGCGTCTCATCAAAAATGAAAACATTTTTGAAAACTACAAGTCTCATGCGTTTTAGTGGTGAAAAAATAATTTTAAAAATCGTTCGGGAAATGAGTTTACTCCCTGGGTACTTTCTTTGTATACATTCGACTATACGGGCCAAGCCCGGGATTTACGGGAAATCGCGGGTTTTCGTTTGCCGGCGATTAAACTGCTTTCATTCGCGTCTCATCAAAAATGAAAACATTTTTGAAAACTACAAGTCTCATGCGTTTTAGTGGTGAAAAAATAATTTTAAAAATCGTTCGGGAAATGAGTTTACTCCCTGGGTACTTTCTTTGTATACATTCGACTATACGGGCCAAGCCCGGGATTTACGGGAAATCGCGGGTTTTCGTTTGCCGGCGATTAAACTGCTTTCATTCGGCGTCTCATCAAAAATGAAAACATTTTTGAAAACTACAAGTCTCATGCGTTTTAGTGGTGAAAAAATAATTTTAAAAATCGTTCGGGAAATGAGTTTACTCCCTGGGTACTTTCTTTGTATACATTCGACTATACGGGCCAAGCCCGGGATTTACGGGAAATCGCGGGTTTTCGTTTGCCGGCGATTAAACTGCTTTCATTCGGCGTCTCATCAAAAATGAAAACATTTTTGAAAACTACAAGTCTCATGCGTTTTAGTGGTGAAAAAATAATTTTAAAAATCGTTCGGGAAATGAGTTTACTCCCTGGGTACTTTCTTTGTATACATTCGACTATACGGGCCAAGCCCGGGATTTACGGGAAATCGGGTTTTCGTTTGCCGGCGATTAAACTGCTTTCATTCGGCGTCTCATCAAAAATGAAAACATTTTTGAAAACTACAAGTCTCATGCGTTTTAGTGGTGAAAAAAATTTTAAAAATCGTTCGGGAAATGAGTTTACTCCCTGGGTACTTTCTTTGTATACATTCGACTATACGGGCCAGCCCGGGATTTACGGGAAATCGCGGGTTTTCGTTTGCCGGCGATTAAACTGCTTTCATTCGCGTCTCATCAAAAATGAAAACATTTTTGAAAACTACAAGTCTCATGCGTTTTAGTGGTGAAAAAATAATTTTAAAAATCGTTCGGGAAATGAGTTTACTCCCTGGGTACTTTCTTTGTATACATTCGACTATACGGGCCAAGCCCGGGATTTACGGGAAATCGCGGGTTTTCGTTTGCCGGCGATTAAACTGCTTTCATTCGCGTCTCATCAAAAATGAAAACATTTTTGAAAACTACAAGTCTCATGTTTTAGTGGTGAAAAAATAATTTTAAAAATCGTTCGGGAAATGAGTTTACTCCCTGGGTACTTTCTTTGTATAAATTCGACTATACGGGTCAAGCCCGGGATTTACGGGAAATCGCGGGTTTTCGTTTGCCGGCGATTAAACTGCTTTCATTCGGAGTCTCATCAAAAATGAAAACATTTTTGAAAACTACAAGTCTCATGCGTTTTAGTGGTGAAAAAATAATTTTAAAAATCGTTCGGGAAATGAGTTTACTCCCTGGGTACTTTCTTTGTATTCATTCGACTATACGGGCCAAGCCCGGGATTTACGGGAAATCGGGTTTTCGTTTGCCGGCGATTAAACTGCTTTCATTCGCGTCTCATCAAAAATGAAAACTAGTGTTTTAAAAAATAATTTTAAAAATCGTTCGGGAAATGAGTTTACTCCCTGGGTACTTTCTTTGTATACATTCGACTATACGGGCCAAGCCCGGGATTTACGGGAAATCGCGGGTTTTCGTTTGCCGGCGATTAAACTGCTTTCATTCGCGTCTCATCAAAAATGAAAACATTTTTGAAAACTACAAGTCTCATGCGTTTTAGTGGTGAAAAAATAATTTTAAAAATCGTTCGGGAAATGAGTTTACTCCCTGGGTACTTTCTTTGTATACCTTCGACTATACGGGCCAAGCCCGGGATTTACGGGAAATCGCGGGTTTTCGTTTGCCGGCGATTAAACTGCTTTCATTCGGCGTCTCATCAAAAATGAAAACATTTTTGAAAACTACAAGTCTCATGCGTTTTAGTGGTGAAAAAATAATTTTAAAAATCGTTCGGGAAATGAGTTTACTCCCTGGGTACTTTCTTTGTATACATTCGACTATACGGGCCAAGCCCGGGATTTACGGGAAATCGCGGGTTTTCGTTTGCCGGCGATTAAACTGCTTTCATTCGCGTCTCATCAAAAATGAAAACATTTTTGAAAACTACAAGTCTCATGCGTTTTAGTGGTGAAAAAATAATTTTAAAAATCGTTCGGGAAATGAGTTTACTCCCTGGGTACTTTCTTTGTATACATTCGACTATACGGGCCAAGCCCGGGATTTACGGGAAATCGGGTTTTCGTTTGCCGGCGATTAAACTGCTTTCATTCGCGTCTCATCAAAAATGAAAACATTTTTGAAAACTACAAGTCTCATGCGTTTTAGTGGTGAAAAAATAATTTTAAAAATCGTTCGGGAAATGAGTTTACTCCCTGGGTACTTTCTTTGTATACATTCGACTATACGGGCCAAGCCCGGGATTTACGGGAAATCGCGGGTTTTCGTTTGCCGGCGATTAAACTGCTTTCATTCGCGTCTCATCAAAAATGAAAACATTTTTGAAAACTACAAGTCTCATGCGTTTTAGTGGTGAAAAAATAATTTTAAAAATCGTTCGGGAAATGAGTTTACTCCCTGGGTACTTTCTTTGTATACATTCGACTATACGGGCCAAGCCCGGGATTTACGGGAAATCGCGGGTTTTCGTTTGCCGGCGATTAAACTGCTTTCATTCGCGTCTCATCAAAAATGAAAACATTTTTGAAAACTACAAGTCTCATGCGTTTTAGTGGTGAAAAAATAATTTTAAAAATCGTTCGGGAAATGAGTTTACTCCCTGGGTACTTTCTTTGTATACATTCGACTATACGGGCCAAGCCCGGGATTTACGGGAAATCGGGTTTTCGTTTGCCGGCGATTAAACTGCTTTCATTCGGCGTCTCATCAAAAATGAAAACATTTTTGAAAACTACAAGTCTCATGCGTTTTAGTGGTGAAAAAATAATTTTAAAAATCGTTCGGGAAATGAGTTTACTCCCTGGGTACTTTCTTTGTATACATTCGACTATACGGGCCAAGCCCGGGATTTACGGGAAATCGCGGGTTTTCGTTTGCCGGCGATTAAACTGCTTTCATTCGGCGTCTCATCAAAAATGAAAACATTTTTGAAAACTACAAGTCTCATGCGTTTTAGTGGTGAAAAAATAATTTTAAAAATCGTTCGGGAAATGAGTTTACTCCCTGGGTACTTTCTTTGTATACATTCGACTATACGGGCCAAGCCCGGGATTTACGGGAAATCGGGGTTTTCGTTTGCCGGCGATTAAACTGCTTTCATTCGCGTCTCATCAAAAATGAAAACATTTTTGAAAACTACAAGTCTCATGCGTTTTAGTGGTGAAAAAAATTTTAAAAATCGTTCGGGAAATGAGTTTACTCCCTGGGTACTTTCTTTGTATACATTCGACTATACGGGCCAGCCCGGGATTTACGGGAAATCGCGGGTTTTCGTTTGCCGGCGATTAAACTGCTTTCATTCGCGTCTCATCAAAAATGAAAACATTTTTGAAAACTACAAGTCTCATGCGTTTTAGTGGTGAAAAAATAATTTTAAAAATCGTTCGGGAAATGAGTTTACTCCCTGGGTACTTTCTTTGTATACATTCGACTATACGGGCCAAGCCCGGGATTTACGGGAAATCGCGGGTTTTCGTTTGCCGGCGATTAAACTGCTTTCATTCGCGTCTCATCAAAAATGAAAACATTTTTGAAAACTACAAGTCTCATGCGTTTTAGTGGTGAAAAAATAATTTTAAAAATCGTTCGGGAAATGAGTTTACTCCCTGGGTACTTTCTTTGTATACATTCGACTATACGGGCCAAGCCCGGGATTTACGGCAAATCGCGGGTTTTCGTTTGCCGACGATTAAACTGCTTTCATTCGGCGTCTCATCAAAAATGAAAACATTTTTGAAAACTACAAGTCTCATGCGTTTTAGTGGTGAAAAAATAATTTTAAAAATCGTTCGGGAAATGAGTTTACTCCCTGGGTACTTTCTTTGTATACATTCGACTATACGGGCCAAGCCCGGGATTTACGGGAAATCGGGTTTTCGTTGCCGGCGATTAAACTGCTTTCATTCGGTCTCATCAAAAATGAAAACATTTTTGAAAACTACAAGTCTCATGCGTTTTAGTGGTGAAAAAATAATTTTAAAAATCGTTCGGGAAATGAGTTTACTCCCTGGGTACTTTCTTTGTATACATTCGACTATACGGGCCAAGCCCGGGATTTACGGGAAATCGCGGGTTTTCGTTTGCCGGCGATTAAACTGCTTTCATTCGCGTCTCATCAAAAATGAAAACATTTTTGAAAACTACAAGTCTCATGCGTTTTAGTGGTGAAAAAATAATTTTAAAAATCGTTCGGGAAATGAGTTTACTCCCTGGGTACTTTCTTTGTATACATTCGACTATACGGGCCAAGCCCGGGATTTACGGGAAATCGCGGGTTTTCGTTTGCCGGCGATTAAACTGCTTTCATTCGGCGTCTCATCAAAAATGAAAACATTTTTGAAAACTACAAGTCTCATGCGTTTTAGTGGTGAAAAAATAATTTTAAAAATCGTTCGGGAAATGAGTTTACTCCCTGGGTACTTTCTTTGTATACATTCGACTATACGGGCCAAGCCCGGGATTTACGGGAAATCGCGGGTTTTCGTTTGCCGGCGATTAAACTGCTTTCATTCGCGTCTCATCAAAAATGAAAACATTTTTGAAAACTACAAGTCTCATGCGTTTTAGTGGTGAAAAAATAATTTTAAAAATCGTTCGGGAAATGAGTTTACTCCCTGGGTACTTTCTTTGTATACATTCGACTATACGGGCCAAGCCCGGGATTTACGGGAAATCGCGGGTTTTCGTTTGCCGGCGATTAAACTGCTTTCATTCGGCGTCTCATCAAAAATGAAAACATTTTTGAAAACTACAAGTCTCATGCGTTTTAGTGGTGAAAAAATAATTTTAAAAATCGTTCGGGAAATGAGTTTACTCCCTGGGTACTTTCTTTGTATACATTCGACTATACGGGCCAAGCCCGGGATTTACGGGAAATCGCGGGTTTTCGTTTGCCGGCGATTAAACTGCTTTCATTCGGCGTCTCATCAAAAATGAAAACATTTTTGAAAACTACAAGTCTCATGCGTTTTAGTGGTGAAAAAATAATTTTAAAAATCGTTCGGGAAATGAGTTTACTCCCTGGGTACTTTCTTTGTATACATTCGACTATACGGGCCAAGCCCGGGATTTACGGGAAATCGCGGGTTTTCGTTTGCCGGCGATTAAACTGCTTTCATTCGGCGTCTCATCAAAAATGAAAACATTTTTGAAAACTACAAGTCTCATGCGTTTTAGTGGTGAAAAAATAATTTTAAAAATCGTTCGGGAAATGAGTTTACTCCCTGGGTACTTTCTTTGTATACATTCGACTATACGGGCCAAGCCCGGGATTTACGGGAAATCGCGGGTTTTCGTTTGCCGGCGATTAAACTGCTTTCATTCGCGTCTCATCAAAAATGAAAACATTTTTGAAAACTACAAGTCTCATGCGTTTTAGTGGTGAAAAAATAATTTTAAAAATCGTTCGGGAAATGAGTTTACTCCCTGGGTACTTTCTTTGTATACATTCGACTATACGGGCCAAGCCCGGGATTTACGGGAAATCGCGGGTTTTCGTTTGCCGGCGATTAAACTGCTTTCATTCGCGTCTCATCAAAAATGAAAACATTTTTGAAAACTACAAGTCTCACGGTTTTAGTGGTGAAAAAATAATTTTAAAAATCGTTCGGGAAATGAGTTTACTCCCTGGGTACTTTCTTTGTATACATTCGACTATACGGGCCAAGCCCGGGATTTACGGGAAATCGCGGGTTTTCGTTTGCCGGCGATTAAACTGCTTTCATTCGGCGTCTCATCAAAAATGAAAACATTTTTGAAAACTACAAGTCTCATGCGTTTTAGTGGTGAAAAAATAATTTAAAAATCGTTCGGGAAATGAGTTTACTCCCTGGGTACTTTCTTTGTATACATTCGACTATACGGGCCAAGCCCGGGATTTACGGGAAATCGGGTTTTCGTTTGCCGGCGATTAAACTGCTTTCATTCGCGTCTCATCAAAAATGAAAACATTTTTGAAAACTACAAGTCTCATGCGTTTTAGTGGTGAAAAAATAATTTTAAAAATCGTTCGGGAAATGAGTTTACTCCCTGGGTACTTTCTTTGTATACATTCGACTATACGGGCCAGCCCGGGATTTACGGGAAATCGCGGGTTTTCGTTTGCCGGCGATTAAACTGCTTTCATTCGGCGTCTCATCAAAAATGAAAACATTTTTGAAAACTACAAGTCTCATGCGTTTTAGTGGTGAAAAAATAATTTTAAAAATCGTTCGGGAAATGAGTTTACTCCCTGGGTACTTTCTTTGTATACATTCGACTATACGGGCCAGCCCGGGATTTACGGGAAATCGCGGTTTTCGTTTGCCGGCGATTAAACTGCTTTCATTCGGCGTCTCATCAAAAATGAAAACATTTTTGAAAACTACAAGTCTCATGCGTTTTAGTGGTGAAAAAAAATTTTAAAAATCGTTCGGGAAATGAGTTTACTCCCTGGGTACTTTCTTTGTATACATTCGACTATACGGGCCAAGCCCGGGATTTACGGGAAATCGCGGGTTTTCGTTTGCCGGCGATTAAACTGCTTTCATTCGGCGTCTCATCAAAAATGAAAACATTTTTGAAAACTACAAGTCTCATGCGTTTAGTGGTTGAAAAAATAATTTAAAAATCGTTCGCGAAATGAGTTTACTCCTGGGTACTTTCTTTGTATAACATTCGACTATACGGGCCGAGCCCGGGATTTACGGGAAAATCGCGGGTTTTCGTGTTGCCCGGCGATTAAACTGCTTTCATTCGGCGTCTCATCAAAAATGAAAACATTTTGAAAACACAAGTCTCATAGCGTTTTAGTGGTGAAAAAATAATTTTAAAAATCGTTCGGGAAATGAGTTTACTCCCTGGGTACTTTCTTTGTATACATTCGACTATACGGGCCGAGCCCGGGATTTACGGAAAATTGCGGGTTTTCGGTTGCCGGCGATTAAACTGCTTTCATTCAGCGTCTCATCAAAAATGAAAATTTTTTGAAAACTACAAGTCTCATACGTTTTAGTGATGAAAAAATAATTTTAAAAATCGTTCGGGAAAATGAGTTTACTCCCTGGGTACTTCTTTGTATACATTCGACTATACGGGCGAGCCCGGGATTTTACGGGGAAATCGCGGGTTTTCGTTTGCCGGCGATTAAACTGCTTTCATTCGGCGTCTCATCAAAAAATGAAAACATTTTTGAAAACTACAAGTCTCATGTTTTAGTGGTGAAAAAATAATTTTAAAAATCGTTCGGGAAATGAGTTTACTCCCTGGGTACTTTCTTTGTATACATTCGACTATACGGGCCAAGCCCGGGATTTACGGGAAATCGGCGGGTTTTCGTTTGCCGGCGATTAAACTGCTTTCATTCGGCGTCTCATCAAAAAATGAAAACATTTTTGAAAACTACAAGTCTCATGCGTTTTAGTGGTGAAAAAATAATTTTAAAAAATCGTTCGGAAATGAGTTTACTCCCTGGGTAACTTTCTTTGTATACATTCGACTATACGGGCCGAAGCCCGGGATTTACGGAAAATCGCGGGTTTTTCGTTTGCCGCGATTAAACTGCTTTCATTCGGCGTCTCATCAAATGAAACATTTTTGAAAACTACAAGTCTCATTGCGTTTTAGTGGTGAAAAAATAATTTTAAAAATCGTTCGGGAAATGAGTTTACTCCCTGGGTACTTTCTTTGTATACATTCGACTATACGGGCCGAGCCCGGGATTTACGGGAAATCGCGGGTTTTCCGTTTGCCGGCGATTAAACTGCTTTCATTCGCGTCTCATCAAAAAATGAAAACATTTTTGAAAACTACAAGTCTCATGCCTTTTAGTGGTGAAAAAATAATTTGAAAAATCGTTCGGGAAATGAGTTTACTCCCTGGGTACTTTCTTGTATACATTCGACTATACGGGCCGAGCCCGGGATTTACGGGAAATCGCGGGTTTTCGTTTGCCGGCGATTAAACTGCTTTCATTCGGCGTCTTCATCAAAAATGAAAACATTTTTGAAAACTACAAGTCTCATGGGTTTTTAGTGGTGAAAAAATAATTTTAAAAAATCGTTCGGGAAATGAGTTTTACTCCCTGGGTACTTTCTTTGTATACATTCGACTATACGGGCCAGCCGGATTTACGGGAAATCGCGGGTTTTCGTTTGCCGGCGAATTAAACTGCTTTCATTCGGCGTCTCATCAAAAATGAAAACATTTTTGAAAAACTACAAGTCTCATGCGTTTTAGTGTGAAAAAAATAATTTTAAAAATCGTTCGGAAATGAGTTTACTCCTGGGTACTTTCTTTGTATACATTCGACTATACGGGCCGACCGCCCGGATTTACGGAAATCGCGGGTTTTCGTTGCCGGCGATTAAACTGCTTTCATTCGGCGTCTCATCAAAAATGAAAACATTTTTGGAAAACTACAAGTCTCATGGGTTTTAGTGGTGAAAAAATAATTTTAAAAATCGTTCGGAAATGAGTTTACTCCTGGATACTTTCTTTGTATACATTCGACTATACGGGCCGAGCCGGGATTTACGGGAAATTGCGGGTTTTCGGTTGCCGGCGATTAAACTGCTTTCATTCAGCGTCTCATCAAAAATGGAAAACATTTTTGAAAATACAAGTCTCATGGGTTTAGTGGTGAAAAAATAATTTTAAAAATCGTTCGGGGAAATCAGTTTACTCCCTGGGTACTTTCTTTGTATACATTCGACTATACGGGCCGAAGCCCGGGATTTACGGGAAATCGCGGGTTTCTTCGTTGCCGGCGATTAAACTGCTTTCATTCGGCGTCTCAATCAAAAATGAAAACATTTTTGAAAACTACAAGTCTCATACGTTTTAGTGGATGAAAAAATAATTTTGAAAATCGTTCGGGAAATGAGTTTACTCCTGGGTACTTTCTTTGTATACATTCGACTATACGGGCCGAGCCCGGGGATTTACGGGAAATCGCGGGTTTTTCGTTTGCCGGCGATTAAACTGCTTTCATTCGGCGTCTCATCAAAATGAAAACATTTTTGAAAACTACAAGTCTCATGCGTTTTAGTGGTGAAAAAATAATTTAAAAATCGTTCGGGAAATGAGTTTACTCCCTGGGTACTTTCTTTGTATACATTCGACTATACGGGCCGAGCCCGGGATTTACGGGAAATTGCGGGTTTTCGTTGCCGGCGATTAACTGCTTTCATTCGGCGTCTCATCAAAAATGAAAACATTTTTTGAAAACTACAAGTTCTCATGCGTTTTAGTGGTGAAAAAATAATTTTAAAAATCGTTCGGGAAATGAGTTTACTCCCTGGGTTACTTTCTTTGTTATACATTCGACTTATACGGGCCGAAGCCCCGGGATTTACGGGAAATCGCGGGTTTTCGTTGCCGGCGATTCAAACTGCTTTCATTCGGCGTCTCATCAAAAATGAAAACATTTTTGAAACTACAAGTCTCATGCGTTTTATTGGTGAAAAATAATTTCAAAAATCGTTCGGGAAATGAGTTTACTCCCTGGTACTTTCTTTGTATACATTCGACTATACGGGCCGAGCCCGGGATTTACGGGAAATCGCGGGTTTTCGTTTGCCGGCGATTAAACTGCTTTCATTCGGCGTCTACAAAAATGAAACATTTTTGAAAACTACAAGTCCATGGTTTAGTGGTGAAAAAATAATTTTAAAAATCGTTCGGGAAATGAGTTTACTCCCTGGGTACTTTCTTGTATACATTCGACTATACGGGCCGAGCCGGGATTTACGGGAAATTGCAGGTTTTCGGTTTGCCGGCGATTAAACTGCTTTCATTCAGTCGTCTCATCAAAAATGAAAACATTTTTTGAAAACTACAAGTCTCATGAGTTTAGTGGTGAAAAATAATTTGAAAAATCGTTCGGGAAATGAGTTTACTCCCTGGGTACTTTCTTGTATACATTCGACTATACGGGCCAAGCCCGGGAATTTACGCGGAAATCGCGGGTTTTCGTTTTGCCGGCGATTAAACTGCTTTCATTCGGCGTCTCATCAAAAATGAAAACATTTTTGAAAACTACAAGTCCTCATGCGTTTTAGTTGGTGAAAAAATAATTTTAAAAATCGTTCGGGAAATGAGTTTACTCCCTGGGTACTTTCTTTGTATACATTCGACTATACGGGCCGAGCCCGGGATTTACGGGAAATCGCGGGTTTTCGTTTGCCGGCGATTAAACTGCTTTCATTCGGCGTCTCATCAAAAATGAAAACATTTTTGAAAACTACAAGTCTCATGCGTTTTAGTGGTGAAAAAATAATTTAAAAATCGTTCGGGAAATGAGTTTACTCCCTGGGTACTTTCTTTGTATACATTCGACTATACGGGCCAAGCCCGGGATTTACGGGAAATCGCGGGTTTTCGTTTGCCGGCGATTAAACTGCTTTCATTCAGCGTCTCATAAAAAATGAAAACTAGTGGTTAAAAACTAATTTGAAAAATCGTTCGGGAAATGAGTTTACTCCCTGGGTACTTTCTTTGTATACATTCGACTATACGGGCCAAGCCCGGGATTTACGGGAAATTGCGGGTTTTCGTTTGCCGGCGATTAAACTGCTTTCATTCAGCGTCTCATCAAAAATGAAAACATTTTTGAAAACTACAAGTCTCACGTTTTAGTGGTTAAAAAATAATTTGAAAAATCGTTCGGGAAATGAGTTTACTCCCTGGGTACTTTCTTTGTATACATTCGACTATACGGGCCAGCCCGGGATTTACGGGAAGTCGCGGGTTTTCGTTTGCCGGCGATTAAACTGCTTTCATTCGGCGTCTCATCAAAAATGAAAACATTTTTGAAAACTACAAGTCTCATGCGTTTTAGTGGTGAAAAAATAATTTTAAAAATCGTTCGGGAAATGAGTTTACTCCCTGGGTACTTTCTTTGTATACATTCGACTATACGGGCCAAGCCCGGGATTTACGGGAAATCGGGTTTTCGTTTGCCGGCGATTAAACTGCTTTCATTCGGCGTCTCATAAAAATGAAAACTACAAGTGCGTTTTAAAAAAATAATTTTAAAAATCGTTCGGGAAATGAGTTTACTCCCTGGGTACTTTCTTTGTATACATTCGACTATACGGGCCAAGCCCGGGATTTACGGGAAATTGCGGGTTTTCGTTTGCCGGCGATTAAACTGCTTTCATTCGGCGTCTCATCAAAAATGAAAACATTTTTGAAAACTACAAGTCTCATGCGTTTAGTGGTGAAAAAATAATTTTAAAATCGTTCGGGAAATGAGTTTACTCCCTGGGTACTTTCTTTGTATACATTCGACTATACGGGCCAGCCCGGGATTTACGGGAAATTGCGGGTTTTCGTTTGCCGGCGATTAAACTGCTTTCATTCGCGTCTCATCAAAAATGAAAACATTTTTGAAAACTACAAGTCTCATGCGTTTTAGTGGTGAAAAAATAATTTAAAAATCGTTCGGGAAATGAGTTTACTCCCTGGGTACTTTCTTTGTATACATTCGACTATACGGGCCAGCCCGGGATTTACGGGAAATCGCGGGTTTTCGTTTGCCGGCGATTAAACTGCTTTCATTCGGCGTCTCATCAAAAAAAAATTTTTGAAAACTACAGTCGGTTTTAAAAAATAATTTTAAAAATCGTTCGGGAAATGAGTTTACTCCCTGGGTACTTTCTTTGTATACATTCGACTATACGGGCCAAGCCCGGGATTTACGGGAAATTGCGGGTTTTCGTTTGCCGGCGATTAAACTGCTTTCATTCGCGTCTCATCAAAAATGAAAACATTTTTGAAAACTACAAGTCTCATGTTTTAGTGGAAAAAATAATTTTAAAAATCGTTCGGGAAATGAGTTTACTCCTGGGTACTTTCTTTGTATACATTCGACTATACGGGCCAAGCCCGGACTTTGTTTCTCATTATCGGTCGAATGTTATCAAAGAAAATTAATATAAAGACTCATTTTGCGATCGATTTTTAAATTTTTTTTCACCAATAACACCCTGAATTGTAGTTTTTCAAAAATGTTTTCTTTTTTGATGAGAGGCCGAATGAAAGCAGTTTAATCGCGGAACCGAAAACCCGCGATTTCCCGTAATCCCGGGCTCGGCCGTATAGTCGAATGTATACAAAGAAAGTACCCAGGGAGTAAACTCATTTCCCGAACGATTTTTAAAATTATTTTTTCACCACTAAAACCATGAGACTTGTAGTTTTCAAAAATGTTTTCATTTTTGATGAGACGCCGAATGAAAGCAGTTTAATCGCCGGCAACCGAAAACCCGCGATTTCCCGTAAATCCCGGGCTCGGCCCGTATAGTCGAATGTATACAAAGAAAGTACCCAGGGAGTAAACTCATTTCCCGAACGATTTTTAAAATTATTTTTCACCACTAAAACGCATGAGACTTGTAGTTTTCAAAAATGTTTTCATTTTTGATGAGACGCCGAATGAAAGCAGTTTAATCGCCGGCAACCGAAAACCCGCGATTTCCCGTAAATCCCGGGCTCGGCCCGTATAGTCGAATGTATACAAAGAAAGTACCCAGGGAGTAAACTCATTTCCCGAACGATTTTTAAAATTATTTTTTCACCACTAAAACGCATGAGACTTGTAGTTTTCAAAAATGTTTTCATTTTTGATGAGACGCTGAATGAAAGCAGTTTAATCGCCGGCAAACCGAAAACCCGCGATTTCCCGTAAATCCCGGGCTCGGCCCGTATAGTCGAATGTATACAAAGAAAGTACCCAGGGAGTAAACTCATTTCCCGAACGATTTTTAAAATTATTTTTTCACCACTAAAACGCATGAGACTTGTAGTTTTCAAAAATGTTTTCATTTTTGATGAGACGCCGAATGAAAGCAGTTTAATCGCCGGCAAACGAAAACCCGCGATTTCCCGTAAATCCCGGGCTTGGCCCGTATAGTCGAATGTATACAAAGAAAGTACCCAGGGAGTAAACTCATTTCCCGAACGATTTTTAAAATTATTTTTTCACCACTAAAACGCATGAGACTTGTAGTTTTCAAAAATGTTTTCATTTTTGATGAGACGCCGAATGAAAGCAGTTTAATCGCCGGCAAACGAAAACCCGCGATTTCCCGTAAATCCCGGGCTCGGCCCGTATAGTCGAATGTATACAAAGAAAGTACCCAGGGAGTAAACTCATTTCCCGAACGATTTTTAAAATTATTTTTTCACCACTAAAACGCATGAGACTTGTAGTTTTCAAAAATGTTTTCATTTTTGATGAGACGCCGAATGAAAGCAGTTTAATCGCCGGCAAACGAAAACCCGCGATTTCCCGTAAATCCCGGGCTCGGCCCGTATAGTCGAATGTATACAAAGAAAGTACCCAGGGAGTAAACTCATTTCCCGAACGATTTTTAAAATTATTTTTTCACCACTAAAACGCATGAGACTTGTAGTTTTCAAAAATGTTTTCATTTTTGATGAGACGCCGAATGAAAGCAGTTTAATCGCCGGCAAACGAAAACCCGCGATTTCCCGTAAATCCCGGGCTCGGCCCGTATAGTCGAATGTATACAAAGAAAGTACCCAGGGAGTAAACTCATTTCCCGAACGATTTTTAAAATTATTTTTTCACCACTAAAACGCATGAGACTTGTAGTTTTCAAAAATGTTTTCATTTTTGATGAGACGCCGAATGAAAGCAGTTTAATCGCCGGCAAACGAAAACCCGCGATTTCCCGTAAATCCCGGGCTCGGCCCGTATAGTCGAATGTATACAAAGAAAGTACCCAGGGAGTAAACTCATTTCCCGAACGATTTTTAAAATTATTTTTTCACCACTAAAACGCATGAGACTTGTAGTTTTCAAAAATGTTTTCATTTTTGATGAGACGCCGAATGAAAGCAGTTTAATCGCCGGCAAACGAAAACCCGCGATTTCCCGTAAATCCCGGGCTCGGCCCGTATAGTCGAATGTATACAAAGAAAGTACCCAGGGAGTAAACTCATTTCCCGAACGATTTTTAAAATTATTTTTTCACCACTAAAACGCATGAGACTTGTAGTTTTCAAAAATGTTTTCATTTTTGATGAGACGCCGAATGAAAGCAGTTTAATCGCCGGCAAACGAAAACCCGCGATTTCCCGTAAATCCCGGGCTCGGCCCGTATAGTCGAATGTATACAAAGAAAGTACCCAGGGAGTAAACTCATTTCCCGAACGATTTTTAAAATTATTTTTTCACCACTAAAACCCATGAGACTTGTAGTTTTCAAAAATGTTTTCATTTTTGATGAGACGCCGAATGAAAGCAGTTTAATCGCCGGCAAACCGAAAACCCGCGATTTCCCGTAAATCCCGGGCTCGGCCCGTATAGTCGAATGTATACAAAGAAAGTACCCAGGGAGTAAACTCATTTCCCGAACGATTTTTAAAATTATTTTTTCACCACTAAAACGCATGAGACTTGTAGTTTTCAAAAATGTTTTCATTTTTGATGAGACGCCGAATGAAAGCAGTTTAATCGCCGGCAAACGAAAACCCGCGATTTCCCGTAAATCCCGGGCTCGGCCCGTATAGTCGAATGTATACAAAGAAAGTACCCAGGGAGTAAACTCATTTCCCGAACGATTTTTAAAATTATTTTTTCACCACTAAAACGCATGAGACTTGTAGTTTTCAAAAATGTTTTCATTTTTGATGAGACGCCGAATGAAAGCAGTTTAATCGCCGGCAAACGAAAACCCGCGATTTCCCGTAAATCCCGGGCTCGGCCCGTATAGTCGAATGTATACAAAGAAAGTACCCAGGGAGTAAACTCATTTCCCGAACGATTTTTAAAATTATTTTTTCACCACTAAAACGCATGAGACTTGTAGTTTTCAAAAATGTTTTCATTTTTGATGAGACGCCGAATGAAAGCAGTTTAATCGCCGGCAAACCGAAAACCCGCGATTTCCCGTAAATCCCGGGCTCGGCCCGTATAGTCGAATGTATACAAAGAAAGTACCCAGGGAGTAAACTCATTTCCCGAACGATTTTTAAAATTATTTTTTCACCACTAAAACGCATGAGACTTGTAGTTTTCAAAAATGTTTTCATTTTTGATGAGACGCCGAATGAAAGCAGTTTAATCGCCGGCAAACGAAAACCCGCGATTTCCCGTAAATCCCGGGCTCGGCCCGTATAGTCGAATGTATACAAAGAAAGTACCCAGGGAGTAAACTCATTTCCCGAACGATTTTTAAAATTATTTTTTCACCACTAAAACGCATGAGACTTGTAGTTTTCAAAAATGTTTTCATTTTTGATGAGACGCCGAATGAAAGCAGTTTAATCGCCGGCAAACGAAAACCCGCGATTTCCCGTAAATCCCGGGCTCGGCCCGTATAGTCGAATGTATACAAAGAAAGTACCCAGGGAGTAAACTCATTTCCCGAACGATTTTTAAAATTATTTTTTCACCACTAAAACGCATGAGACTTGTAGTTTTCAAAAATGTTTTCATTTTTGATGAGACGCCGAATGAAAGCAGTTTAATCGCCGGCAAACGAAAACCCGCGATTTCCCGTAAATCCCGGGCTCGGCCCGTATAGTCGAATGTATACAAAGAAAGTACCCAGGGAGTAAACTCATTTCCCGAACGATTTTTAAAATTATTTTTTCACCACTAAAACCCATGAGACTTGTAGTTTTCAAAAATGTTTTCATTTTTGATGAGACGCCGAATGAAAGCAGTTTAATCGCCGGCAAACGAAAACCCGCGATTTCCCGTAAATCCCGGGCTCGGCCCGTATAGTCGAATGTATACAAAGAAAGTACCCAGGGAGTAAACTCATTTCCCGAACGATTTTTAAAATTATTTTTTCACCACTAAAACGCATGAGACTTGTAGTTTTCAAAAATGTTTTCATTTTTGATGAGACGCCGAATGAAAGCAGTTTAATCGCCGGCAAACGAAAACCCGCGATTTCCCGTAAATCCCGGGCTCGGCCCGTATAGTCGAATGTATACAAAGAAAGTACCCAGGGAGTAAACTCATTTCCCGAACGATTTTTAAAATTATTTTTTCACCACTAAAACGCATGAGACTTGTAGTTTTCAAAAATGTTTTCATTTTTGATGAGACGCCGAATGAAAGCAGTTTAATCGCCGGCAAACGAAAACCCGCGATTTCCCGTAAATCCCGGGCTCGGCCCGTATAGTCGAATGTATACAAAGAAAGTACCCAGGGAGTAAACTCATTTCCCGAACGATTTTTAAAATTATTTTTTCACCACTAAAACGCATGAGACTTGTAGTTTTCAAAAATGTTTTCATTTTTGATGAGACGCCGAATGAAAGCAGTTTAATCGCCGGCAAACGAAAACCCGCGATTTCCCGTAAATCCCGGGCTCGGCCCGTATAGTCGAATGTATACAAAGAAAGTACCCAGGGAGTAAACTCATTTCCCGAACGATTTTTAAAATTATTTTTTCACCACTAAAACGCATGAGACTTGTAGTTTTCAAAAATGTTTTCATTTTTGATGAGACGCCGAATGAAAGCAGTTTAATCGCCGGCAAACGAAAACCCGCGATTTCCCGTAAATCCCGGGCTCGGCCCGTATAGTCGAATGTATACAAAGAAAGTACCCAGGGAGTAAACTCATTTCCCGAACGATTTTTAAAATTATTTTTTCACCACTAAAACGCATGAGACTTGTAGTTTTCAAAAATGTTTTCATTTTTGATGAGACGCCGAATGAAAGCAGTTTAATCGCCGGCAAACGAAAACCCGCGATTTCCCGTAAATCCCGGGCTCGGCCCGTATAGTCGAATGTATACAAAGAAAGTACCCAGGGAGTAAACTCATTTCCCGAACGATTTTTAAAATTATTTTTTCACCACTAAAACCCATGAGACTTGTAGTTTTCAAAAATGTTTTCATTTTTGATGAGACGCCGAATGAAAGCAGTTTAATCGCCGGCAAACGAAAACCCGCGATTTCCCGTAAATCCCGGGCTCGGCCCGTATAGTCGAATGTATACAAAGAAAGTACCCAGGGAGTAAACTCATTTCCCGAACGATTTTTAAAATTATTTTTTCACCACTAAAACGCATGAGACTTGTAGTTTTCAAAAATGTTTTCATTTTTGATGAGACGCCGAATGAAAGCAGTTTAATCGCCGGCAAACGAAAACCCGCGATTTCCCGTAAATCCCGGGCTCGGCCCGTATAGTCGAATGTATACAAAGAAAGTACCCAGGGAGTAAACTCATTTCCCGAACGATTTTTAAAATTATTTTTTCACCACTAAAACGCATGAGACTTGTAGTTTTCAAAAATGTTTTCATTTTTGATGAGACGCCGAATGAAAGCAGTTTAATCGCCGGCAAACGAAAACCCGCGATTTCCCGTAAATCCCGGGCTCGGCCCGTATAGTCGAATGTATACAAAGAAAGTACCCAGGGAGTAAACTCATTTCCCGAACGATTTTTAAAATTATTTTTTCACCACTAAAACGCATGAGACTTGTAGTTTTCAAAAATGTTTTCATTTTTGATGAGACGCCGAATGAAAGCAGTTTAATCGCCGGCAAACGAAAACCCGCGATTTCCCGTAAATCCCGGGCTCGGCCCGTATAGTCGAATGTATACAAAGAAAGTACCCAGGGAGTAAACTCATTTCCCGAACGATTTTTAAAATTATTTTTTCACCACTAAAACGCATGAGACTTGTAGTTTTCAAAAATGTTTTCATTTTTGATGAGACGCCGAATGAAAGCAGTTTAATCGCCGGCAAACGAAAACCCGCGATTTCCCGTAAATCCCGGGCTCGGCCCGTATAGTCGAATGTATACAAAGAAAGTACCCAGGGAGTAAACTCATTTCCCGAACGATTTTTAAAATTATTTTTTCACCACTAAAACGCATGAGACTTGTAGTTTTCAAAAATGTTTTCATTTTTGATGAGACGCCGAATGAAAGCAGTTTAATCGCCGGCAAACGAAAACCCGCGATTTCCCGTAAATCCCGGGCTCGGCCCGTATAGTCGAATGTATACAAAGAAAGTACCCAGGGAGTAAACTCATTTCCCGAACGATTTTTAAAATTATTTTTTCACCACTAAAACGCATGAGACTTGTAGTTTTCAAAAATGTTTTCATTTTTGATGAGACGCCGAATGAAAGCAGTTTAATCGCCGGCAAACGAAAACCCGCGATTTCCCGTAAATCCCGGGCTCGGCCCGTATAGTCGAATGTATACAAAGAAAGTACCCAGGGAGTAAACTCATTTCCCGAACGATTTTTAAAATTATTTTTTCACCACTAAAACGCATGAGACTTGTAGTTTTCAAAAATGTTTTCATTTTTGATGAGACGCCGAATGAAAGCAGTTTAATCGCCGGCAAACGAAAACCCGCGATTTCCCGTAAATCCCGGGCTCGGCCCGTATAGTCGAATGTATACAAAGAAAGTACCCAGGGAGTAAACTCATTTCCCGAACGATTTTTAAAATTATTTTTTCACCACTAAAACGCATGAGACTTGTAGTTTTCAAAAATGTTTTCATTTTTGATGAGACGCCGAATGAAAGCAGTTTAATCGCCGGCAAACGAAAACCCGCGATTTCCCGTAAATCCCGGGCTCGGCCCGTATAGTCGAATGTATACAAAGAAAGTACCCAGGGAGTAAACTCATTTCCCGAACGATTTTTAAAATTATTTTTTCACCACTAAAACGCATGAGACTTGTAGTTTTCAAAAATGTTTTCATTTTTGATGAGACGCCGAATGAAAGCAGTTTAATCGCCGGCAAACGAAAACCCGCGATTTCCCGTAAATCCCGGGCTCGGCCCGTATAGTCGAATGTATACAAAGAAAGTACCCAGGGAGTAAACTCATTTCCCGAACGATTTTTAAAATTATTTTTTCACCACTAAAACGCATGAGACTTGTAGTTTTCAAAAATGTTTTCATTTTTGATGAGACGCCGAATGAAAGCAGTTTAATCGCCGGCAAACGAAAACCCGCGATTTCCCGTAAATCCCGGGCTCGGCCCGTATAGTCGAATGTATACAAAGAAAGTACCCAGGGAGTAAACTCATTTCCCGAACGATTTTTAAAATTATTTTTTCACCACTAAAACGCATGAGACTTGTAGTTTTCAAAAATGTTTTCATTTTTGATGAGACGCCGAATGAAAGCAGTTTAATCGCCGGCAAACGAAAACCCGCGATTTCCCGTAAATCCCGGGCTCGGCCCGTATAGTCGAATGTATACAAAGAAAGTACCCAGGGAGTAAACTCATTTCCCGAACGATTTTTAAAATTATTTTTTCACCACTAAAACGCATGAGACTTGTAGTTTTCAAAAATGTTTTCATTTTTGATGAGACGCCGAATGAAAGCAGTTTAATCGCCGGCAAACGAAAACCCGCGATTTCCCGTAAATCCCGGGCTCGGCCCGTATAGTCGAATGTATACAAAGAAAGTACCCAGGGAGTAAACTCATTTCCCGAACGATTTTTAAAATTATTTTTTCACCACTAAAACGCATGAGACTTGTAGTTTTCAAAAATGTTTTCATTTTTGATGAGACGCCGAATGAAAGCAGTTTAATCGCCGGCAAACGAAAACCCGCGATTTCCCGTAAATCCCGGGCTCGGCCCGTATAGTCGAATGTATACAAAGAAAGTACCCAGGGAGTAAACTCATTTCCCGAACGATTTTTAAAATTATTTTTTCACCACTAAAACGCATGAGACTTGTAGTTTTCAAAAATGTTTTCATTTTTGATGAGACGCCGAATGAAAGCAGTTTAATCGCCGGCAAACGAAAACCCGCGATTTCCCGTAAATCCCGGGCTCGGCCCGTATAGTCGAATGTATACAAAGAAAGTACCCAGGGAGTAAACTCATTTCCCGAACGATTTTTAAAATTATTTTTTCACCACTAAAACGCATGAGACTTGTAGTTTTCAAAAATGTTTTCATTTTTGATGAGACGCCGAATGAAAGCAGTTTAATCGCCGGCAAACGAAAACCCGCGATTTCCCGTAAATCCCGGGCTCGGCCCGTATAGTCGAATGTATACAAAGAAAGTACCCAGGGAGTAAACTCATTTCCCGAACGATTTTTAAAATTATTTTTTCACCACTAAAACGCATGAGACTTGTAGTTTTCAAAAATGTTTTCATTTTTGATGAGACGCCGAATGAAAGCAGTTTAATCGCCGGCAAACGAAAACCCGCGATTTCCCGTAAATCCCGGGCTCGGCCCGTATAGTCGAATGTATACAAAGAAAGTACCCAGGGAGTAAACTCATTTCCCGAACGATTTTTAAAATTATTTTTTCACCACTAAAACGCATGAGACTTGTAGTTTTCAAAAATGTTTTCATTTTTGATGAGACGCCGAATGAAAGCAGTTTAATCGCCGGCAAACGAAAACCCGCGATTTCCCGTAAATCCCGGGCTCGGCCCGTATAGTCGAATGTATACAAAGAAAGTACCCAGGGAGTAAACTCATTTCCCGAACGATTTTTAAAATTATTTTTTCACCACTAAAACGCATGAGACTTGTAGTTTTCAAAAATGTTTTCATTTTTGATGAGACGCCGAATGAAAGCAGTTTAATCGCCGGCAAACGAAAACCCGCGATTTCCCGTAAATCCCGGGCTCGGCCCGTATAGTCGAATGTATACAAAGAAAGTACCCAGGGAGTAAACTCATTTCCCGAACGATTTTTAAAATTATTTTTTCACCACTAAAACGCATGAGACTTGTAGTTTTCAAAAATGTTTTCATTTTTGATGAGACGCCGAATGAAAGCAGTTTAATCGCCGGCAAACGAAAACCCGCGATTTCCCGTAAATCCCGGGCTCGGCCCGTATAGTCGAATGTATACAAAGAAAGTACCCAGGGAGTAAACTCATTTCCCGAACGATTTTTAAAATTATTTTTTCACCACTAAAACGCATGAGACTTGTAGTTTTCAAAAATGTTTTCATTTTTGATGAGACGCCGAATGAAAGCAGTTTAATCGCCGGCAAACGAAAACCCGCGATTTCCCGTAAATCCCGGGCTCGGCCCGTATAGTCGAATGTATACAAAGAAAGTACCCAGGGAGTAAACTCATTTCCCGAACGATTTTTAAAATTATTTTTTCACCACTAAAACGCATGAGACTTGTAGTTTTCAAAAATGTTTTCATTTTTGATGAGACGCCGAATGAAAGCAGTTTAATCGCCGGCAAACGAAAACCCGCGATTTCCCGTAAATCCCGGGCTCGGCCCGTATAGTCGAATGTATACAAAGAAAGTACCCAGGGAGTAAACTCATTTCCCGAACGATTTTTAAAATTATTTTTTCACCACTAAAACGCATGAGACTTGTAGTTTTCAAAAATGTTTTCATTTTTGATGAGACGCCGAATGAAAGCAGTTTAATCGCCGGCAAACGAAAACCCGCGATTTCCCGTAAATCCCGGGCTCGGCCCGTATAGTCGAATGTATACAAAGAAAGTACCCAGGGAGTAAACTCATTTCCCGAACGATTTTTAAAATTATTTTTTCACCACTAAAACGCATGAGACTTGTAGTTTTCAAAAATGTTTTCATTTTTGATGAGACGCCGAATGAAAGCAGTTTAATCGCCGGCAAACGAAAACCCGCGATTTCCCGTAAATCCCGGGCTCGGCCCGTATAGTCGAATGTATACAAAGAAAGTACCCAGGGAGTAAACTCATTTCCCGAACGATTTTTAAAATTATTTTTTCACCACTAAAACGCATGAGACTTGTAGTTTTCAAAAATGTTTTCATTTTTGATGAGACGCCGAATGAAAGCAGTTTAATCGCCGGCAAACGAAAACCCGCGATTTCCCGTAAATCCCGGGCTCGGCCCGTATAGTCGAATGTATACAAAGAAAGTACCCAGGGAGTAAACTCATTTCCCGAACGATTTTTAAAATTATTTTTTCACCACTAAAACGCATGAGACTTGTAGTTTTCAAAAATGTTTTCATTTTTGATGAGACGCCGAATGAAAGCAGTTTAATCGCCGGCAAACGAAAACCCGCGATTTCCCGTAAATCCCGGGCTCGGCCCGTATAGTCGAATGTATACAAAGAAAGTACCCAGGGAGTAAACTCATTTCCCGAACGATTTTTAAAATTATTTTTTCACCACTAAAACGCATGAGACTTGTAGTTTTCAAAAATGTTTTCATTTTTGATGAGACGCCGAATGAAAGCAGTTTAATCGCCGGCAAACGAAAACCCGCGATTTCCCGTAAATCCCGGGCTCGGCCCGTATAGTCGAATGTATACAAAGAAAGTACCCAGGGAGTAAACTCATTTCCCGAACGATTTTTAAAATTATTTTTTCACCACTAAAACGCATGAGACTTGTAGTTTTCAAAAATGTTTTCATTTTTGATGAGACGCCGAATGAAAGCAGTTTAATCGCCGGCAAACGAAAACCCGCGATTTCCCGTAAATCCCGGGCTCGGCCCGTATAGTCGAATGTATACAAAGAAAGTACCCAGGGAGTAAACTCATTTCCCGAACGATTTTTAAAATTATTTTTTCACCACTAAAACGCATGAGACTTGTAGTTTTCAAAAATGTTTTCATTTTTGATGAGACGCCGAATGAAAGCAGTTTAATCGCCGGCAAACGAAAACCCGCGATTTCCCGTAAATCCCGGGCTCGGCCCGTATAGTCGAATGTATACAAAGAAAGTACCCAGGGAGTAAACTCATTTCCCGAACGATTTTTAAAATTATTTTTTCACCACTAAAACGCATGAGACTTGTAGTTTTCAAAAATGTTTTCATTTTTGATGAGACGCCGAATGAAAGCAGTTTAATCGCCGGCAAACGAAAACCCGCGATTTCCCGTAAATCCCGGGCTCGGCCCGTATAGTCGAATGTATACAAAGAAAGTACCCAGGGAGTAAACTCATTTCCCGAACGATTTTTAAAATTATTTTTTCACCACTAAAACGCATGAGACTTGTAGTTTTCAAAAATGTTTTCATTTTTGATGAGACGCCGAATGAAAGCAGTTTAATCGCCGGCAAACGAAAACCCGCGATTTCCCGTAAATCCCGGGCTCGGCCCGTATAGTCGAATGTATACAAAGAAAGTACCCAGGGAGTAAACTCATTTCCCGAACGATTTTTAAAATTATTTTTTCACCACTAAAACGCATGAGACTTGTAGTTTTCAAAAATGTTTTCATTTTTGATGAGACGCCGAATGAAAGCAGTTTAATCGCCGGCAAACGAAAACCCGCGATTTCCCGTAAATCCCGGGCTCGGCCCGTATAGTCGAATGTATACAAAGAAAGTACCCAGGGAGTAAACTCATTTCCCGAACGATTTTTAAAATTATTTTTTCACCACTAAAACGCATGAGACTTGTAGTTTTCAAAAATGTTTTCATTTTTGATGAGACGCCGAATGAAAGCAGTTTAATCGCGGCAAACGAAAACCCGCGTTTCCCGTAAATCCCGGGCTGGCCGTATAGTCGAATGTATAACAAAGAAAGTACCCAGGGAGTAAACTCATTTCCCGAACGATTTTTAAAATTATTTTTTTCACCACTAAAACCCATGAGACTTGTAGTTTTCAAAAATGTTTTCATTTTTATGAGACGCCGAATGAAAGCAGTTTTAATCGCCGGCAAACGAAAACCCGCGATTTCCCGTAAATCCCGGGCTTGGCCCGTATAGTCGAATGTATACAAAGAAAGTACCCAGGGAGTAAACTCATTCCGAACGATTTTTAAAATTATTTTCACCACTAAAACCCATGAGACTTGTAGTTTTTTTAAAAATGTTTTCTTTTTTGATGAGACGCCGAATGAAAGCAGTTTAATCGCGGCAAAACGAAAACCCGCGATTTCCCCGTAAATTC
>JASGCC010002587.1:0-27736 GCA_030067915.1 Hydractinia echinata
GTTAAATAGAATAGATTTGAGAACTCACCAGGAAAAAAAATTCTTCTTAATTGGACGTGATTGCTGGAACTCAGCAATTACACTTGGCGCTGTGGTAGCGCTTTATTTGAAGTTGAGATAAATACGACATTTTTTACGGTGGGACCAATCCTAGTCGCTAGCGCCCGCTGAAGAAATAGAGACAGTTTACTAAACTACATTTCATTTACTTTGTAACGGTATCAGTCCGTTTGAGTTACAACGGTTGCGTCACATATTCCTACCAACATGTATTTAGCGATATTTTTCCGATATTACTAGGTTGCATCGCTTTTAACAGTGAAACGATGACTGTGGGACTTAATTGAACTGATTTTGGCTTTGACCTTACAAATGTGATAAATGAGATAATTGGACTCCAAGAAAAAAAATTCTTCTTAATTGGACGTGATTGCTGGAACTCAGCAATTACACTTGGCGCTGTGGTAGCGCTTTATTTAGAAGTTGAGATAAATAAGACATTTTTTACTGTGGGACCAATCCTAGCCGTTAGCGCGCACTAAAGAAATAGAGACAAAATCAAAAACTACATTTCATTGACTTTCTAACGGTATCAATCCGTTTGAGTTACAACGGTTGCGTCACATATTCGTACCAACATGTATTTAGCGATATTTTTCCGATATTACTAGGTTGCATCGCTTTTAACAGTGAAACGATTGACTGAGCGACTTAATTGAACTGATTTTGGAGTTTGACCTTATAAATGTGATAAATTAGACAATAGGACTCGAAGAAATAACATTCGTCTTAATTTGACATGATTGCTGGAACTAAGCGATTACACTGGGCGCTGTGGTAGCGCTTTATTTAAAAATTTAGATAAATAAGTCCTTTTTTACTGTGGGACCAATCCTAGCCGTTAGCGCGCGCTAAAGAAATAGAGACAGATTCAAAAACTACATTTCATTGACTTTCTAACGGTATCAATCCGTTTGAGTTACAACGGTTGCGTCACATATTCCTACCAACATGTATTTAGCGATATTTTTCCGATATTACTAGGTTGCATCGCTTTTAACAGTGAAACGATGGACTGTGGGACTTAATTGAACTGATTTGGGCTTTGACCTTACAAATGTGATAAATGAGATAATTGGACTCCAAGAAATAAAATTCTTTTTAATTGGACGTGATTGCTGGAACTCAGCAATTACACTTGGCGCTGTGGTAGCGCTTTATTTAGAAGTTGAGATAAATAAGTCATTTTTACGGTGGGACCAATCCTAGTCGCTAGCGCCGCTGAAGAAATAGAGACAGTTTACTAAACTACATTTCATTTACTTTTAACGGTATCAGTCCGTTTGAGTTACAACGGTTGCGTCACATATTCGTACCAACATGTATTTAGCGATATTTTTCTGATTTTACTAGGTTGCATCGCTTTTAACAGTGAAACGATTGACTGTGGGACTTAATTGAACTGATTTTGGACTTTGACCTTACAAATGTGATAAATGAGACAATGGACTCAAGAAATAAATTCTTCTTAATTGGACATGATTGCTGGAACTCAGCAATTACACTGGCGCTGTGGTAGCGCTTTATTTAAAAATTTGATAAATAAGTCATTTTTTACTGTGGACCAATCCTAGCCGATAGCGCGCGCTAAGAAATAGAGACAAATTCAAAAACTACATTTCATTGACTTTCTAACGGTATCAATCCGTTTGAGTTACAACGGTTGCGTCACATATTCGTACCAACATGTATTTAGCGATATTTTTCCGATATTACTAGGTTGCATCGCTTTTAACAGTGAAACGATTGACTGTGGGACTTAATTGAACTGATTTTGGCTTTGACCTTACAAATGTGATAAATGAGATAATTGGACTCAAGAAAAAATTCTTCTTAATTGGACATGATTGCTGGAACTCAGCAATTACACTGGCGCTGTGGTAGCGCTTTATTTAGAAGTTTGAGATAAATAAGACATTTTTACTGTGGGACCAATCCTAGCGCTAGCGCCGCTGAAGAAATAGAGACAGTTCAAAAACTACATTTCATTGACTTTGTAACGGTATCAATCCGTTTGAGTTACAACGGTTGCGTCACATATTCGTACCAACATGTATTTAGCGATATTTTTCCGATATTACTAGGTTGCATCGCTTTTAACAGTGAAACGATGGACTGTGGGACTTAATTGAACTGATTTTGGCTTTGACCTTACAAATGTGATAAATGAGATAATTGGACTCCAAGAAAAAATTCTTCTTAATTGGACGTGATTGCTGGAACTCAGCAATTACACTTGGGCGCTGTGGTAGCGCTTTATTTAAAAATTGAGATAAATAAGTCATTTTTTACTGTGGGACCAATCCTAGCCGTTAGCACGCGCTAAAGAAATAGAGACAATTTCAAAAACTAACATTTCAATTGACTTTCTAACGGTATCAATCCGTTTGAGTTACAAACGGTTGCGTCACATATTCGTACCAACATGTATTTAGCGATATTTTCCGATATTACTAAGGTTGCATCGCTTTTAACAGTGAAACGATGACTGTGGGACTTAATTGAACTGATTTTGGACTTTGACATATAAAATGTGATAAAATGAGACAATTGGACACAAGAAATAACATTCTTCTTAATTTTGACATGATTGCTGGAAACTCAGCGATTACACTGGGCCGCTGTGGTAGCGCTTTATTTAAAAATTTAGATAAATAAGTCATTTTTTACTGTGGGACCAATCCTAGCCGTTAGCGCGCGCTGAAGAAATAGAGACAGTTTCAAAAACTACATTTCATTGACTTTCTAAACGGTATCAATCCGTTTGAGTTACAACGGTTGCGTCACATATTCGTACCAACATGTAATTTAGCGATATTTTTCTGATATTACTAGGTTGCATCGCTTTTAAACAGTGAAACGATTGACTGTGGGACTTAATTGAACTGATTTTGGCTTTGACCTTAAAATGTGATAAATGAGACAATTGGACTCCAAGAAATAAGTTCTTCTTAATTTGACATGATTGCTGGAACTCAGCAATTACACTGGGCGCTGTGGTAGCGCTTTATTTAAAAATTTAGATAAATAAGTCATTTTTTACTGTGGGACCAATCCTAGCGTTAGCGCGCGCTAAAGAAATAGAGACAGATTCAAAAACTACATTTCATTGACTTTCTAACGGTATCAATCCGTTTGAGTTACAACGGTTGCGTCACATATTCGTACAACATGTATTAGCGATATTTTTCCGATATTACTAGGTTGCATCGCTTTAACAGTGAACGATTGACTGTGGGACTTAATTGAACTGATTTGGACTTTGACCTTAAATGTGATAAATGAAGACAATTGGACTCCAAGAAATAAACATTCTTCTTAATTTGACATGATTGCTGGAACTCAGCATTACACTGGGCGCTGTGGTAGCGCTTTATTTAAAAATTTAGATAAATAAGTCATTTTTTACTGTGGGACCAATCCTAGCCGTTAGCGCGCGCTGAAAGAAATAGAGACAGTTTCTAGAAATACGATTTCATTTACTTTGTCAACGGCCATCAAGTCCCGTTTGGTTCAAACGGTTGGCGTCACAATATTCGTACCAACATGGTATTAGCGATATTTTTTCTGATATACGTATGGGTTGGCCATCGCTTTTACAGTGAAACGATGGACTGTGGACTAATTGAAACTGATTTTGGCTTTGACCTTATAAATGTGATAAATGAGACATATGGACTCCAAGTAAATAACAATCTCTTCTTAATTGGACGTGATTGCTGGAACTCAGCCAATTACACTTGGGGCGCTGTGGTAGCGCTTATTTAGAGAGTTGAGATAAATAAGTCATTTTTTACTGTGGGACCAAGGCCTAAGCCGTAGGCCGCGGCCCTAAAGTAATAGAGACAGATTCAAAAACTACATTTCATTGACTTCTAACGGTATCAATCCGTTTGAGTACAACGGTTGCGTCACATATTCGTACCAACATGTATTTAGCGATATTTTTCTGATATTACTAGGTTGCATCGCTTTTTAACAGTGAAACGATTGACTGTGGGACTTAATTGAACTGATTTTGGACTTTTGACTTTATAAATGTGATAAATGAGACAATTGGACTCCAAGAAAAACATCTTCTTAATTGACATGATTGCTGGAACTCACAGATTACACTGGGCGCGTGGTAGCGCTTTATTTAAAAATTTAGATAAATAAGTCATTTTTACTGTGGGACCAATCCTAGCCGTTAGCGCCGCGCTGAAGAAATAGAGACAAATTTCAAAACTACATTTCATTGACTTTTTAACGGTACAATCCGTTTTGAGTTACAACGGTTGCTCACATATTCGTACCAACATGTATTTAGCGATATTTTTCAGATATTACTAGGTTGCATCGCTTTTAACAGTGAAACGATTGACTGTGGACTTAATTGAACTGATTTTGGACTTTGACCTTATAAATGTGAAAATGAGACAATGGACTCCAAGAAATAACATTCTTCTTAATTGACATGATTGCTGGAACTCAGCGATTACACTGGCGCTGTGGTAGCGCTTTATTTAGAAATTTAGATAAATAAGTCATTTTTACTGTGGACCAATCCTAGCCGTAGCGCGCGCTAAGAAATAGAGACAGTTTCAAAAACTACATTTCATTGACTTTCTAACGGTATCAATCCGTTTGAGTTACAACGGTTGCGTCACATATTCGTACCAACATGTATTTAGCGATATTTTCTCGATATTACTAGGTTGCATCGCTTTTAACAGTGAAACGATTGACTGTGGGACTTAATTAACTGATTTTGGCTTTGACCTTACAAATGTGATAAATGAGACAATTGGACCAAGAAATAACATTCTTCTTAATTTGACATGATTGCTGGAACTCAGCATTACACTGGGCGCTGTGGTAGCGCTTTATTTAAAATTTAGATAAATAAGTCATTTTTACTGTGGGACCAATCCTAGCCGTTAGCGCGCGCTAAAGAAATAGAGACAATTCAAAAACTACATTTCATTGAACTTTCTAACGGTATCAATCCGTTTGAGTTACAACGGTTGCGTCACATATTCGTACCAACATGTATTTAGCGATATTTTTCTGATATTACTAGGTTGCATCGCTTTAACAGTGAAACGATTGACTGTGGGACTTAATTGAACTGATTTGGACTTTGACCTTATAAATGTGATAAATGAGACAATTGGACTCCAGAATAACATTCTTCTTAATTGACATGATTGCTGGAAACTCAAGCAATTACACTGGGCGCTGTGTAGCGCTTTATTTAAAAATTTAGATAAATAAGTCATTTTTTACTGTGGGACCAATCCTAGCCGTTAGCGCGCGCTAAGAAATAGAGACAGATTCAAAAACTACATTTCATTGACTTTCTAACGGTATCAATCCGTTTGAGTTACAACGGTTGCGTCACATATTCGTACCAACATGTATTAGCGATATTTTTCCGATATTACTAGGTTGCATCGCTTTTAACAGTGAAACGATTGACTGTGGGACTTAATTGAACTGATTTTGGACTTTGACCTTATAAATGTGAATAATGAGACAATTGACTCCAAGAAAAAAAAATTCTTCTTAATTGGACGTGATTGCTGGAATCAGCAATTACACTTGGCGCTGTGGTAGCGCTTATTTAGAAAGTTGAGATAAATAAGACATTTTTACGGTGGGACCAATCCTAGCGCGTTAGCGCGCGCTAAAGAAATAGAGACAGATTTCAAAAACTACATTTCATTGACTTTCTAACGGTATCAATCCGTTTGAGTTACAACGGTTGCGTCACATATTCGTACAACATGTATTTAGCGATATTTTTCCGAATTACTAGGTTGCATCGCTTTTAACAGTGAAACGATGGACCTGTGGGACTTAATTGAACTGATTTTGGACTTTGACCTTAAATTGATAAATGAGACAATTGACTCGCAAGAAAAAAAAATTCTTCTTAATTTGACATGATTGCTGGAACTCAAGCGAATTACACTGTGGCGCTGTGGTAGCGCTTTATTTAAGAAATTGAGATAAATAAGTCATTTTTTACTGTGGACCAATCCTAGCCGTTAGCGCGCGCTAAAGAAATAGAGACAGATCAAAAACTACATTTCATTGACTTTCTAACGGTATCAATCCGTTTGAGTTACAACGGTTGCGTCAACATATTCGTACCAACATGTATTTAGCGATATTTTTCCGATATTACTAGGTTGCATCGCTTTTAACAGTGAAACGATTTGACTGTGGGACTAATTGAACTGATTTTGGAGCTTTGACCTATATAAATGTGATAAATGAGACAATTGGACTCCAAGAAATAACATTCTTCTTAATTTGACCATGATTGCTGGAACTCAGCGATACACTGGCGCTGTGGTAGCGCTTTATTTAAAAATTTAGATAAATAAGTCATTTTTACTGTGGGACCAATCCTAGCCGTTAGCGCGCGCTGAAGAAATAGGACAGTTTCAAAACTACATTTCATTGACTTTTCTAACGGTATCAGTCCGTTTGAGTTACAACGGTTGCGTCACATATTCGTACCAACATGTATTTAGCGATATTTTTCTGATATTACTAGGTTGCATCGCTTTTAACAGTGAAACGATTGGACTGTGGGACTTAATTGAACTGATTTTGGACTTTGACCTTATAAATGTGATAAATGAGACAATTGGACTCCAAGAAATAAATTCTTCTTAATTGACATGATTGCTGGAACTCAGCGATTACACTGGGCGCTGTGTAGCGCTTTATTTAGAAATTTAGATAAATAAGTCATTTTTTACTGTGGGACTAATCCTAGCCGTTAGCGCGCGCTGAAGAAATAGAGACAGTTTCAAAAACTACATTTCATTGACTTTCTAACGGTATCAATCCGTTTGAGTTACAACGGTTGCGTCACATATTCGTACCAACATGTATTTAGCGATATTTTTCTGATATTACTAGGTTGCATCGCTTTTAACAGTGAAACGATTGACTGTGGACTTAATTGAACTGATTTTGGACTTTGACCTTACAAATGTGATAAATGAGACAATTGGACTCCAAGAAATAACATTCTTCTTAATTTGACATGATTGCTGAACTCAGCGATTACACTGGGTGCGCTGTGGTAGCGCTTTATTTAAAAATTTAGATAAATAAGTCATTTTTACGTGGGAACCAATCCTAGCCGTTAGCGCGCGCTGAAGAAATAGAGACAGTTTCAAAACTACATTTCATTGACTTTCTAACGGTATCAGTCCGTTTGAGTTACAACGGTTGCGTCACATATTCGTACCAACATGTATTAGCGATATTTTTCTGATATTACTAGGTTGCATCGCTTTTAACAGTGAAACGATTGACTGTGGGACTTAATGAACTGATTTTGGACTTTGACCTTATAAATGTGATAAATGAGACAATTGGACTCCAAGAAATAACATTCTTCTTAATTTGACATGATTGCTGGAACTCAGCAATTACACTGGCGCTGTGGTAGCGCTTTATTTAAAATTTAGATAAATAAGTCATTTTTTACTGTGGGACCAATCCTAGCCGTTAGCGCGCGCTAAAGAAATAGAGACAATTCAAAAAACTACATTTCATTGACTTTCTAACGGTATCAAATCCGTTTGATTACAACGGTTGCGTCACATATTCGTACAACATGTATTTAGCGATATTTTTCCGATATTACTAGGTTGCATCGCTTTTAACAGTGAAACGATTGACTGTGGGACTTAATTGAACTGATTTTGGAGTTTACCTTATAAATGTGATAAATTAGACAATTGGACTCCAAGAAATAACATTCTTCTTAATTTGACATGATTGCTGGAACTAAGCGATTACACTGGGCGCTGTGGTAGCGCTTTATTTAAAAATTTAGATAAATAAGTCATTTTTTACTGTGGGACCAATCCTAGCCGTTAGCGCGCGCTAAAGAAATAGAGACAGATTCAAAAAACTACATTTCATTGACTTTCTAACGGTTATCAAGCCGTTTGAGTTACAACGTTGCGTCACATATTCGTACCAACATGTATTTAGCGATATTTTTCCGATATTACTAGGTTGCATCGCTTTTAACAGTGAAACGATTGGACTGTGGGACTTAATTGAACTGATTTTGGACTTTGACCTTACAAATGTGATAAATGAGATAATTGGACTCCAAGAAATAACATTCTTCTTAATTTGACATGATTGCTGGAACTCAGCAATTACACTGGGCGCTGTGGTAGCGCTTTATTTAAAATTGAGATAAATAAGTCATTTTTTACTGTGGGACCAATCCTAGCCGTTAGCGCGCGCTGAAGAAATAGAGACAGTTTCAAAAACTACATTTCATTGACTTTCTAACGGTATCAATCCGTTTGAGTTACAACGGTTGCGTCACATATTCGTACCAACATGTATTTAGCGATATTTTTCTGATATTACTAGGTTGCATCGCTTTTAACAGTGAAACGATTGACTGTGGGACTTAATTGAACTGATTTTGGACTTTGACCTTATAAATGTGATAAATGAGACAATTGGACTCCAAGAAATAACATTCTTCTTAATTTGACATGATTGCTGGAACTCAGCAATTACACTGGGCGCTGTGGTAGCGCTTTATTTAAAAATTTAGATAAATAAGTCATTTTTTACTGTGGGACCAATCCTAGCCGTTAGCGCGCGCTAAAGAAATAGAGACAGATTCAAAAACTACATTTCATTGACTTTCTAACGGTATCAATCCGTTTGAGTTACAACGGTTGCGTCACATATTCGTACCAACATGTATTTAGCGATATTTTTCCGATATTACTAGGTTGCATCGCTTTTAACAGTGAAACGATGACTGTGGGACTTAATTGAACTGATTTTGGCTTTGACCTTACAAATGTGATAAATGAGATAATTGGACTCCAAGAAATAACATTCTTTTTAATTTGGACATGATTGCTGGAACTCAGCAATTACACTGGGCGCTGTGGTAGCGCTTTATTTAAAATTTAGATAAATAAGTCATTTTTTACTGTGGGACCAATCCTAGCCGTTAGCGCGCGCTGAAGAAATAGAGACAGTTTCAAAACTACATTTCATTGACTTTCTAACGGTATCAGTCCGTTTGAGTTACAACGGTTGCGTCACATATTCGTACCAACATGTATTTAGCGATATTTTTCTGATATTACTAGGTTGCATCGCTTTTAACAGTGAAACGATTGACTGTGGGACTTAATTGAACTGATTTGGACTTTGACCTTACAAATGTGATAAATGACACAATTGGACTCCAAGAAATAACATTCTTCTTAATTTGACATGATTGCTGGAACTCAGCAATTACACTGGGCGCTGTGGTAGCGCTTTATTTAAAAATTTAGATAAATAAGTCATTTTTTACTGTGGGACCAATCCTAGCCGTTAGCGCGCGCTAAAGAAATAGAGACAGATTCAAAAACTACATTTCATTGACTTTCTAACGGTATCAATCCGTTTGAGTTACAACGGTTGCGTCACATATTCGTACCAACATGTATTTAGCGATATTTTTCTGATATTACTAGGTTGCATCGCTTTTAACAGTGAAACGATTGACTGTGGGACTTAATTGAACTGATTTTGGACTTTGACCTTACAAATGTGATAAATGAGACAATTGGACTCCAAGAAATAACATTCTTCTTAATTTGACATGATTGCTGGAACTCAGCAATTACACTGGGCGCTGTGGTAGCGCTTTATTTAAAATTTAGATAAATAAGTCATTTTTTACTGTGGGACCAATCCTAGCCGTTAGCGCGCGCTGAAGAAATAGAGACAGTTTCAAAACTACATTTCATTGACTTTCTAACGGTATCAATCCGTTTGAGTTACAACGGTTGCGTCACATATTCGTACCAACATGTATTTAGCGATATTTTTCCGATATTACTAGGTTGCATCGCTTTTAACAGTGAAACGATTGACTGTGGGACTTAATTGAACTGATTTTGGACTTTGACCTTATAAATGTGATAAATGAGACAATTGGACTCCAAGAAATAACATTCTTCTTAATTGGACATGATTGCTGGAACTCAGCAATTACACTGGGCGCTGTGGTAGCGCTTTATTTAAAAATTTAGATAAATAAGTCATTTTTTACTGTGGGACCAATCCTAGCCGTTAGCGCGCGCTGAAGAAATAGAGACAGTTTCAAAAACTACATTTCATTGACTTTCTAACGGTATCAATCCGTTTGAGTTACAACGGTTGCGTCACATATTCGTACCAACATGTATTTAGCGATATTTTTCTGATATTACTAGGTTGCATCGCTTTTAACAGTGAAACGATTGACTGTGGGACTTAATTGAACTGATTTTGGACTTTGACCTTACAAATGTGATAAATGAGACAATTGGACTCCAAGAAATAACATTCTTCTTAATTGACATGATTGCTGGAACTCAGCAATTACACTGGGCGCTGTGGTAGCGCTTTATTTAAAAATTTAGATAAATAAGTCATTTTTTACTGTGGGACCAATCCTAGCCGTTAGCGCGCGCTGAAGAAATAGAGACAATTTCAAAAACTACATTTCATTGACTTTCTAACGGTATCAATCCGTTTGAGTTACAACGGTTGCGTCACATATTCGTACCAACATGTATTTAGCGATATTTTTCTGATATTACTAGGTTGCATCGCTTTTAACAGTGAAACGATTGACTGTGGGACTTAATTGAACTGATTTTGGACTTTGACCTTACAAATGTGATAAATGAGACAATTGGACTCCAAGAAATAACATTCTTCTTAATTGGACATGATTGCTGGAACTCAGCAATTACACTGGGCGCTGTGGTAGCGCTTTATTTAAAAATTTAGATAAATAAGTCATTTTTTACTGTGGGACCAATCCTAGCCGTTAGCGCGCGCTAAAGAAATAGAGACAGATTCAAAAACTACATTTCATTGACTTTCTAACGGTATCAATCCGTTTGAGTTACAACGGTTGCGTCACATATTCGTACCAACATGTATTTAGCGATATTTTTCGATATTACTAGGTTGCATCGCTTTTAACAGTGAAACGATTGACTGTGGGACTTAATTGAACTGATTTTGGACTTTGACCTTATAAATGTGATAAATGAGACAATTGGACTCCAAGAAATAACATTCTTCTTAATTTGACATGATTGCTGGAACTCAGCAATTACACTGGGCGCTGTGGTAGCGCTTTATTTAAAAATTTAGATAAATAAGTCATTTTTACTGTGGGACCAATCCTAGCCGTTAGCGCGCGCTGAAGAAATAGAGACAGTTTACTAAACTACATTTCATTGACTTTGTAACGGTATCAGTCCGTTTGAGTTACAACGGTTGCGTCACATATTCGTACCAACATGTATTTAGCGATATTTTTCTGATATTACTAGGTTGCATCGCTTTTAACAGTGAAACGATTGACTGTGGGACTTAATTGAACTGATTTAGGACTTTGACCTTACAAATGTGATAAATGAGATAATTGGACTCCAAGAAATAACATTCTTCTTAATTGGAGATGATTGCTGGAACTCAGCAATTACACTGGGCGCTGTGGTAGCGCTTTATTTAAAAATTTAGATAAATAAGTCATTTTTTACTGTGGGACCAATCCTAGCCGTTAGCGCGCGCTGAAGAAATAGAGACAGTTTCAAAACTACATTTCATTGACTTTCTAACGGTATCAATCCGTTTGAGTTACAACGGTTGCGTCACATATTCGTACCAACATGTATTTAGCGATATTTTCTGATATTACTAGGTTGCATCGCTTTTAACAGTGAAACGATTGACTGTGGACTTAATTGAACTGATTTTGGACTTTGACCTTATAAATGTGATAAATGAGACAATTGGACTCCAAGAAATAACATTCTTCTTAATTTGACATGATTGCTGGAACTCAGCGATTACACTGGGCGCTGTGGTAGCGCTTTATTTAAAAATTTAGATAAATAAGTCATTTTTTACTGTGGGACCAATCCTAGCCGTTAGCGCGCGCTGAAAGAAATAGAGACAGTTTCAAAACTACATTTCATTGACTTTCTAACGGTATCAGTCCGTTTGAGTTACAACGGTTGCGTCACATATTCGTACCAACATGTATTTAGCGATATTTTTCTGATATTACTAGGTTGCATCGCTTTTAACAGTGAAACGATTGACTGTGGGACTTAATTGAACTGATTTTGGACTTTGACCTTACAAATGTGATAAATGAGATAATTGGACTCCAAGAAATAACATTCTTCTTAATTGGACATGATTGCTGGAACTCAGCAATTACACTGGGCGCTGTGGTAGCGCTTTATTTAAAATTTAGATAAATAAGTCATTTTTTACTGTGGGACCAATCCTAGCCGTTAGCGCGCGCTGAAGAAATAGAGACAGATTCAAAAACTACATTTCATTGACTTTCTAACGGTATCAATCCGTTTGAGTTACAACGGTTGCGTCACATATTCGTACCAACATGTATTTAGCGATATTTTTCTGATATTACTAGGTTGCATCGCTTTTAACAGTGAAACGATTGACTGTGGGACTTAATTGAACTGATTTTGGACTTTGACCTTATAAATGTGATAAATGAGACAATTGGACTCCAAGAAATAACATTCTTCTTAATTTGACATGATTGCTGGAACTCAGCAATTACACTGGGCGCTGTGGTAGCGCTTTATTTAAAAATTTAGATAAATAAGTCATTTTTTACTGTGGGACCAATCCTAGCCGTTAGCGCGCGCTAAAGAAATAGAGACAGATTCAAAAACTACATTTCATTGACTTTCTAACGGTATCAATCCGTTTGAGTTACAACGGTTGCGTCACATATTCGTACCAACATGTATTTAGCGATATTTTTCCGATATTACTAGGTTGCATCGCTTTTAACAGTGAAACGATTGACTGTGGGACTTAATTGAACTGATTTTGGGCTTTGACCTTACAAATGTGATAAATGAGATAATTGGACACCAAGAAATAACATTCTTCTTAATTGGACATGATTGCTGGAACTCAGCAATTACACTGGGCGCTGTGGTAGCGCTTTATTTAAAAATTTAGATAAATAAGTCATTTTTTTACTGTGGGACCAATCCTAGCCGTTAGCGCGCGCTGAAGAAATAGAGACAGATTCAAAAACTACATTTCATTGACTTTCTAACGGTATCAATCCGTTTGAGTTACAACGGTTGCGTCACATATTCGTACCAACATGTATTTAGCGATATTTTTCTGATATTACTAGGTTGCATCGCTTTTAACAGTGAAACGATTGACTGTGGGACTTAATTGAACTGATTTTGGGCTTTGACCTTACAAATGTGATAAATGAGATAATTGGACTCCAAGAAATAAAATTCTTCTTAATTGGACATGATTGCTGGAACTCAGCAATTACACTGGGCGCTGTGGTAGCGCTTTATTTAAAAATTTAGATAAATAAGTCATTTTTTACTGTGGGACCAATCCTAGCCGTTAGCGCGCGCTAAAGAAATAGAGACAGATTCAAAAACTACATTTCATTGACTTTCTAACGGTATCAATCCGTTTGAGTTACAACGGTTGCGTCACATATTCGTACCAACATGTATTTAGCGATATTTTCCGATATTACTAGGTTGCATCGCTTTTAACAGTGAAACGATTGACTGTGGGACTTAATTGAACTGATTTTGGACTTTGACCTTACAAATGTGATAAATGAGATAATTGGACTCCAAGAAATAACATTCTTCTTAATTGGACATGATTGCTGGAACTCAGCAATTACACTGGGCGCTGTGGTAGCGCTTTATTTAAAATTTAGATAAATAAGTCATTTTTTACTGTGGGACCAATCCTAGCCGTTAGCGCGCGCTGAAGAAATAGAGACAGATTCAAAAACTACATTTCATTGACTTTCTAACGGTATCAATCCGTTTGAGTTACAACGGTTGCGTCACATATTCGTACCAACATGTATTTAGCCATATTTTTCTGATATTACTAGGTTGCATCGCTTTTAACAGTGAAACGATTGGACTGTGGGACTTAATTGAACTGATTTTGGGACTTTGACCTTACAAATGTGATAAATGAGACAATTGACTCCAAGAAATAAAATTCTTTTTAATTGACATGATTGCTGGAACTCAGCAATTACACTGGCGCTGTGGTAGCGCTTTATTTAAAAATTTAGATAAATAAGTCATTTTTTTACTGTGGGACCAATCCTAGCCGTTAGCGCGCGCTGAAGAAATAGAGACAGTTTCAAAAACTACATTTCATTGACTTTCTAACGGTATCAATCCGTTTGAGTTACAACGGTTGCGTCACATATTCGTACCAACATGTATTTAGCGATATTTTCTGATATTACTAGGTTGCATCGCTTTTAACAGTGAAACGATTGACTGTGGGACTTAATTGAACTGATTTTGGACTTTGACCTTAAAATGTGATAAATGAGATAATTGGACTCCAAGAAATAACATTCTTCTTAATTTGACATGATTGCTGGAACTCAGCAATTACACTGGGCGCTGTGGTAGCGCTTTATTTAAAATTTAGATAAATAAGTCATTTTTTACTGTGGGACCAATCCTAGCCGTTAGCGCGCGCTGAAAGAAATAGAGACAGTTTCAAAAACTACATTTCATTGACTTTCTAACGGTATCAATCCGTTTGAGTTACAACGGTTGCGTCACATATTCGTACCAACATGTATTTAGCGATATTTTTCCGATATTACTAGGTTGCATCGCTTTTAACAGTGAAACGATTGACTGTGGACTTAATTGAACTGATTTTGGACTTTGACCTTACAAATGTGATAAATGAGATAATTGGACTCAAGAAATAACATTCTTCTTAATTTGAGATGATTGCTAGAACTCAGCAATTACACTGAGCGCTGTGGTAGCGCTTTATTTAGAAATTTAGATAAATAAGTCATTTTTTACTGTGGGACCAATCCTAGCCGTTAGCGCGCGCTGAAGAAATAGAGACAGATTCAAAAACTACATTTCATTGACTTTCTAACGGTACCAATCCGTTTGAGTTACAACGGTTGCGTCACATATTCGTACCAACATGTATTTAGCGATATTTTTCTGATATTACTAGGTTGCATCGCTTTTAACAGTGAAACGATTGACTGTGGGACTTAATTGAACTGATTTTGGACTTTGACCTTATAAATGTGATAAATAAGACAATTGGACTCCAAGAAATAACATTCTTCTTAATTTGACATGATTGCTGGAACTCAGCGATTACACTGGGCGCTGTGGTAGCGCTTTATTTAAAAATTTAGATAAATAAGTCATTTTTTACTGTGGGACCAATCCTAGTCGTTAGCGCGCGCTGAAGACATAGAGACAGTTTCAAAACTACATTTCATTGACTTTCTAACGGTATCAATCCGTTTGAGTTACAACGGTTGCGTCACATATTCGTACCAACATGTATTTAGCGATATTTTTCTGATATTACTAGGTTGCATCGCTTTTAACAGTGAAACGATTGACTGTGGGACTTAATTGAACTGATTTGGACTTTGACCTTACAAATGTGATAAATGAGATAATTGGACTCCAAGAAATAACATTCTTCTTAATTTGGAGATGATTGCTGGAACTCAGCAATTACACTAAGCGCTGTGGTAGCGCTTTATTTAAAAATTTAGATAAATAAGTCATTTTTTACTGTGGGACCAATCCTAGCCGTTAGCGCGCGCTGAAGAAATAGAGACAGTTACAAAACTACATTTCATTGACTTTGTAACGGTATCAATCCGTTTGAGTTACAACGGTTGCGTCACATATTCGTACCAACATGTATTTAGCGATATTTTTCTGATATTACTAGGTTGCATCGCTTTTAACAGTGAAACGATTGACTGTGGGACTTAATTGAACTGATTTAGGACTTTGACCTTACAAATGTGATAAATGAGATAATTGGACTCCAAGAAATAACATTCTTCTTAATTGGAGATGATTGCTGGAACTCAGCAATTACACTAGCGCTGTGGTAGCGCTTTATTTTAGAAATTGAGATAAATAAGTCATTTTTATTGTGGGACCAATCCTAGTCGTTAGCGCTCGCTGAAGACAATAGAGACAGTTTCAAAAACTGCATTTCATTGACTTTCTAACGGTATCAATCCGTTTGAGTTACAACGGTTGCGTCACATTTTCGTACAGACATGTATTTAGCCATATTTTTCTGATATTACTAGGTTGCATTGCTTTTAACAGTGAAACGATTGACTATGGTGACTTAATTGAACTGATTTTGGACTTTGACCTTATAAATGTGTTAATGAGACAACTGGACTGCAAGAAATAACGTTCTTCTTAATTTGAAATGATTGCTGGAACTCAGCAATTACACTGGGACGCTGTGGGTAGCGTTTTATTTAAAAAATTTTAGATAAATAAGTCTTTTTTTACTGTGGGACCAATCCTACCGTTAGCACGCGCTAAAGAAATAGAGACAGATTCAAAAACTACATTTCATTGACTTTCTAAACGGTATCAATCCGTTGAGTTTACAACGGTTGCGTCACATATTCGCCACCAACATGTATTTAGCGATAATTTTCCGATATTACTAGGTTGCATCGCTTTTAACAGTGAAACGATGGACTGTGGGACTTAATTGAACTGATTTTTGGGCTTTGATCTTACAAATGTGATAAATGAGCTAATTGGACTCCCAAGAAATAAATTTCTTCTTAATTGGACATGATTGCTGGAACCCAGCAATTAACACTTGGCGCCTGTGGTAGCGCTTTATTTAGAAATTGAGATAAATAAGACATTTTTTACGGTGGGACCAATCCTAGTCGCTACCCGCGCTGAAGAAATAAGAGAGAGTTTCAAAACTACATTTCATGACTTTCTAAACTTGGGTATCAATCCGTTTGAGTTACAACGGTTGCGTCACATATTCCTACCAATATGTAATTTTAGCGATATTTTCTGATATTACTACAATCGTGGACATAATATATCGAGACATTTTTGGATAAAAATTTCTTCAAAAATCCCCTCCCCCTTTCTCAATGTTGTGGACAGCCTAGACTTGCATTTGACAGATGTTTTGACTTCACAACATTGAGATTGGGGGAGGGGGGAGTGACAAACTCCAATTTTATATGAATTTCTGATTTGTCTCATAATTTATGTCCACGATTGTCTCAATTTTTTTGAGACTTAGAATTTTTTCGAGTTTTTTTCACCTTTTTTCAACTTTGTGTTTGTTTTATTTTAATTGGTTGAATTGCATCAGTGTGAATAAGAGTATATATAAGATAAGATACATAATTTGCATAAGAAATGGAGTTGACCTCGTTTCCAGGCCTTTTTGCTTTGACGCAAATATTACATAAAAAGAGAATTTGTTTCTTATTAATTTTTGGTCTGTAGTTTCGCCTTCGTGTTGTCTATTCTAAGTTAAGTTTGAAGTGTAAAAAGTAATGAGATGTTAACCTTGTGTATTTCTCGCCGTAGTAAACAAACTAAAAATGTCTCGTGTTAAAAAAAAAGATGGCGGAGCGAAAACGAAAAATAAAGTTACGGTCCAGCATGCCGCAGAAATGTCTGCTTTGTATCAGAAAGGTTTTGTTAGAGGGAAAAAGTTGTTGGAGTTGTTCCCTTGGTATAGCAAAGCAACGGTTTATCGACATGCCACAAGGCCAATTGGGGCAGCTCCGATTGGCGACTATCGCAAAGAAAACCCTGGGCGACCACGCAAAGTCGACGAGCTTGCCGAAAGACGCATATTGCGAAGCTTTGCCAAACTTCGAGAATCAGACGGTTCATTCACAGCTCCACGTGTACGACTGGAGAGTGGCATGGAGAAAATATGTTCAGTGCGGACAGTGCAAAGAGTCCTTCACAAAGCTGGGTACGCATACCTGCAAGCGCGTAAGAAAGGGCTGCTTACCGCCAAAGATCTAAAGGAGAGAATGAATTTCTGCAAGAAGGCAAAGCGTCGTAACTTGGGAAATTATTTTTGGACTCAAGGTATCGCCATGTACTTAGATGGAAAAGGATTCCAATACAAAACGAACCCGATGGACCAAGCGCGTGCGCCAAGAGCACGCGAATGGCGTAAAAAGGGAGAAGGCCTTAGCCTCCACTGCACTGCCAAGGGGTCGAAAGAAGGCGCAGTTAATGCAAACTTTATGGTGGCAATTTCTTACAATCACGGAGTTGTGTTGTGCGAACAATACTTTGGGCCCATAACAGGTGCGAAAATGGCTGAAATTGTTGGCAGGTCATTTGAAGGAGCCTTAAGAAATAGTGTGGACCTCAGAGGTAAACGCATACTAATGGATGGCTGCCCTAGACAGAACTCTAGGATATCTCTGGAGGCCATAGACAGTGTAGGAGGTAAGGTCTTTAAAATTCCACCACGCTCTCCTGACTTAAATCCAATTGAGAATTTTTTTCATTTGGTGTCACAAACTTTAAAGAAGGAGGCTGTTGCCAATAAAATATCGCGGGAAACTTTTGGCGAATACTCAGAAAGAGTCAAGAACACTATGAAAAATTTCAGTTCACAAACAATTGACAACCTTATAGGCAGCATGAATAAACGAGTCGAAATGATAATAAAGGCCAAAGGCAACCGCATAAGATACTAATCTGCCAATTTTGCATAAGTTGTGTAATATAGAAAAGTTTATATATATATTTTTACATAGTGACACCTAAAAAAGTTTGTATTTTACGTGGAAAAGTTTTTGCTGGCTTATAAAGTGTGTGACGTTTTACTGAGTTTAATTTGATATGCCTTGCTAACAATCACTTCCATTAAGTTGGTTTGGTTTTAAATTATTATGTGGCCCTGTTGTAGAATTTCAAATTTACTTCACATTTCATCATCAATGTCACAATATATGTAAGTCACAAAAAAACATAATTTTGAAAATTTTTTATGAAACGAGTTACCATCGGGTAACCGTCCAGTTACCGTTTGAAATTCGAGTTTTTTCCTAGTGATTTGTATGAAATGGTACGGGTTACCACGAGTTACCGTCATTTTTTCTTTTAAAAAAAATATTGCTTTTCTTATATAATATTTGACGGTAACTCGTTCGTTTTCACATAAAATGATGCTAGCCGAAACGGTAACTCGTTGGTTACCCGATGGTAACTCGTTGCACTAAGCACTAAAACATAACAAAAGTCAAAGTTATGAACAAAAAGACATAGAAAATGGGTCAGAATTTTTTAAATCTCTCCAACACATGTAAGCTCAGCAAAACAACGAGCGCATGCAGTGAGTTGAAGTTGATCCCCTTCCAGTATTTGGTTGGCAAAGTGAAACACTTTCCAGCGCACGTCCATCATCTCAGTTTCTCTGTCATCTCTGGAGTTAAATTTCCCTACATAGTCAATTTTAGCTTTACTTGTTGCAAAAATAGGGATGTCTGTTTTTATGCAGACATCAGTGGTGAATTGATTTTTTGTGCTGGCAATTTTACTGTTTCTCCTTCAAGTAGAAGTAACATGTCCTTCCAGCTAATCAATTCAGAACACCATCTAAAGTCTTGAAGAAGGATGACTTCGCATTGATCTGCTCCCACCCAGGCATACTTATCTGTGGCAGGGTTTGAAAACGTTTTGAAAATCAATTCCAGTGGCTTTAGCATGAAAGTTTTGCCAGTATTTGCAGGCCCAACAATTAATATGTTTCTAAATTTTCCGCGACCCTGTTTGATAAGATCTCTCATCGCAGCAGCATACACATAAGGATGGACATGGTTATTTCGCAAAACTTCCATCGCACTCTTCAGCCATATTTTATTTTCACATCCGTCACTACAATTTTCCTTCAACTTCTCCCTGATCACATCCATTCGTGTCATTTTTTCACGTTCCAACGTACTTGAAGCATCGTTCATTTTCCACACATTCTCAATCAAATCTGATATAGACTTTGGAGAGCGATTCAAAATAAATTCGGCCAGATCAGTAAGCCCTTCAAGTTTGCGAGTGTTAGCAAGGCACATAAGTTCAATGTCACGTCTTATGTTGTTTTTGGAGATTATATCTGCCACTGTTATGTTTGATAAGCGTTTTGTTTTTTTAGCTACAGATTTTTTGTTCGTTTCGTCTGTGTTTAGTGTCTGTCTGTCCAAGCATCGTTTTCGTAATGTTTGTGTTGACTTCTTGGTTTGTGGCGACGGGGCCTCTTTTAAGTTAGGGTGGTTTTTACTGTGATAGATACCTTCATCAGTCTTGCATATATATTTATAAGCAGAGTAATAGTTGTCGTGCTTTTCAGAGAAGTGTAAAACTGCCCCATAGTCTTTCATTATAGTGTCCTTGACTTTTTTCCAACGCTTAACACCCGAAAGTTTAATTGCAACATGATAGTGCTTATGTACACCGTCTTGATGTTCTTCCAAACAGCACGCCCAATGCGAAACACAAACTTTTCCAGGGCCTGAATTAAATGCTGCTTTGACAACTTTGCCAAATTCCCTTCGAGAAGGAAAAAGGTCCAGGTCAGCACGGCTATAAGTGACTAAATACGTTCTTCTCGAGGTACGAGCATTCAGTTGTTGAGTTTGAAACTCGTCGTCGCATTCCATGATCTGTTTATCTTCTATTTGTTGACCTGAAATGTACATAGAAAAGTTATGTTTATTTATATAGCTAGCTAGAGAAAATTATTTATGGATGTGTGTAAAAAATGCCTGTGTTAGCCAAAGCACCTATTTTAGCTCTGTTATATATTTTTACCCTTGTTCTGTTCTTTTTAATATATTATTTTACATGTACAAACCTTCCATACCTTCAGACAATTCAGTTGTGTGTTTTAAATTTGAATTTCCCGCTTTTTCTATTGGCTATACCCTTAAAGTACCAGATGTGGTTTTTGCAGATGACTTTTATATCAAAACGTTAAAAGTTATCATTAGAATCCACAAAACGTAATTTGAATGTATTACTTTAAATTTGAGCTCCAAATTGTTTTGGAATTCACATGTGTTGGTCACAGGTCAGTCAAAAGCTTACATAAGCCAATATTTGCATATTTTCAATATTATTTTATCACTTATGCACACACATATAGTTGTACAATGTTAGGGGATGTGTCAGAGGCTGTTTCTAAGGCGTTTTTCCTAAAAATCGAAAGTTTAGCCCTAGGGGAACCCCTGTTCAATTTTTTGAAATTTTGAGACAATCGTGGACATAATATATCGAGACATTTTTGGATAAAAATTTCTTCAAAAATCCCCTCCCCCTTTCTCAATGTTGTGGACAGCCTAGACTTGCATTTGACAGATGTTTTGACTTCACAACATTGAGATTGGGGGAGGGGGGAGTGACAAACTCCAATTTTATATGAATTTCTGATTTGTCTCATAATTTATGTCCACGATTGTAGGTTGCATCGCTTTTAACAGAGAAACGATTGACTGTGGGACTTAATTGAACTGATTTTGGACTTTGACCTTATAAATGTGATAAATGAGACAACTGGACTGCAAGAAACAACGTTCTTCTTAATTTGAAATGATTGCTGGAACTCAGCAATTACACTGGGCGCTGTGGTAGCGCTTTATTTAAAAATTTATATCTATAAGTCATTTTTTATTGTGGGACCAATCCTAGCCGATAGCGCGCGCTGAAGAAATACAGACAGTTTCAGAAACTACATTTCATTGTTTTTCTAACGGTATCAACCGTTTGAGTTACAACGGCTGCGTCACATATTCGTACCAACATGTATTTAGCGATATTTTTCCGATATTACTAGGTTGCATCGCTTTTAACAGTGAAACGATTGACTGTGGGACTTAATTGAACTGATTTTGGTCTTTGACCTTACAAATGTGATAAATGAGATAATTGGACTCCAAGAAATAAATTTCTTCTTAATTGGACATGATTGCTGAAACTCAGCAATTACACTTGGCGCTGTGGTAGCGCTTTATTTAAAATATGAGATAAATAAGACATTTTTTGCGGTGGGACCAATTCTAGTCGCTAGCGCGCGCTGAAGAAATAGACACAGTTTCAAAAACTACATTTCATTGCCTTTCTAACGGTATCAATCCGTTTGAGTTACAACGGTTGCGTCACATAATCCTACCAATATGTATTTAGCGATATTTTTCTGATATTACTAGGTTGCATCGCTTTTAACAGAGAAACGATTGACTGTGGGACTTAATTGAACTGATTTTGGACTTTGACCTTATAAATGTGATAAATGAGACAACTGGACTGCAAGAAACAACGTTCTTCTTAATTTGAAATGATTGCTGGAACTCAGCAATTACACTGGGCGCTGTGGTAGCGCTTTATTTAAAAATTTATATCTATAAGTCATTTTTTATTGTGGGACCAATCCTAGCCGATGGCGCGCGCTGAAGAAATACAGACAGTTTCAGAAACTACATTTCATTGTTTTTCTAACGGTATCAATCCGTTTGAGTTACAACGGCTGCGTCACATATTCGTACCAACATGTATTTAGCGATATTTTTCCGATATTACTAGGTTGCATCGCTTTTAACAGTGAAACGATTGACTGTGGGACTTAATTGAACTGATTTTGGTCTTTGACCTTACAAATGTGATAAATGAGATAATTGGACTCCAAGAAATAAATTTCTTCTTAATTGGACATGATTGCTGAAACTCAGCAATTACACTTGACGCTGTGGTAGCGCTTCATTTAGAATATGAGATAAATAAGACATTTTTTGCGGTGGGACCAATTCTAGTCGCTAGCGCGCGCTGAAGAAATAGACACAGTTTCAAAAACTACATTTCATTGCCTTTCTAACGTTATCAATCCGTTTGAGTTACAACGGTTGCGTCACATATTCGTACCAACATGTATTTAGCGATATTTTTCTGATATTACTAGGTTGCATCGCTTTTAACAGTGAAACGATTGACTGAGGGACTTAATTGAACTGATTTTGGAGTTTGACCTTATAAGTGTGATAAATTAGACAATTGGACTCCAAGAAATAACATTCTTCTTAATTTGACATGATTGCTGGAACTCAGCAATAACACTGGGCGCTGTGGTAGCGCTTTATTTAAAAATTTAGATAAATAAGTCATTTTTTACTGTGGGACCAATCCTAGCCGTTAGCGCGCACTAAAGAAATAGAGACAAATTCAAAAACTACATTTCATTGACTTTCTAACGGTATCAATCCGTTTGAGTTACAACGGTTGCGTCACATATTCGTACCAACATGTATTTAACGATGTTTTTCTGATATTACTAGGTTGCATCGCTTTTAACAGTGAAACGATTGACTGAGGGACTTAATTGAACTGATTTTTGAGTTTGACCTTATAAATGTGATAAATTAGACAATTGGACTCCAAGAAATAACATTCTTCTTAATTTGACATGATTGCTGGAACTAAGCGATTATACTGGGCGCTGTGGTAGCGCTTTATTTAGAAATTGAGATAAATAAGTCATTTTTTATTGTGGGACCAATCGTAGTCGTTAGCGCTCGCTGAAGACATAGAGACAGTTTCAAAAACTGCATTTCATTGACTTTCTAACGGTTCAATCCGTTTGAGTTACAACGGTTGCGTCACATTTTCGTACAGACATGTATTTAGCCATATTTTTCTGATATTACTAGGTTGCATTGCTTTTAACAGTGAAACGATTGACTATGTGACTTAATTGAACTGATTTTGGACTTTGACTTTATAAATGTGATAAATGAGACAACTGGACTGCAAGAAATAAAGTTCTTCTTAATTTGAAATGATTGCTGGAACTCAGCAATTACACTGGGCGCTGTGGTAGCGCTTTATTTAAAAATTTAGATAAATAAGTCTTTTTTTACTGTGGGACCAATCCTACCCGTTAGCGCGCGCTAAAGAAATAGAGACAGATTCAAAAACTACATTTCATTGACTTTCTAACGGTATCAATCCGTTTGAGTTACAACGGTTCCGTCACATATTCGTACCAACATGTATTTAGCGATAATTTTCCGATATTACTAGGTTGCATCGCTTTTAACAGTGAAACGATGGACTGTGGGACTTAATTGAACTGATTTTGGGCTTTCACTTTACAAATGTGATAAATGAGATAATTGGACTCCAAGAAATAAAATTCTTCTTAATTGGACATGATTGCTGGAACTCAGCGATTACACTGGGCGCTGTGACAGCGCTTTATTTAAAAATTTAGATAAATAAGTCATTTTGTACTGTGGGACCAATCCTAGCCGTTAGCGCGCACTAAAGAAATAGAGACAGTTTCAAAAACTACATTTCATTGACTTTCTAACGGTATCAACCCGTTTGAATTACAACGGTTGCGTCACATATTCGTACCAACATGTATTTAGCGATATTTTTCTGATGTTACTAAATTGCATTGCTTTTAAAAGTGAAACGATTGACTGAGGGACTTAATTGAACTGATTTTGGACTTTGACCTTACAAATGTGATAAATGAGATAATTGGACTCCAAGAAATAACATTCTTCTTAATTTGACATACTTGATGGAACTCAGCGATTACACTGGGCGCTGTGGTAGCGCTTTATTTGAAAATTTACGTAAATACGTCATTTTTCACTGTGGGACCAATCCTAGCCGTTAGCGGGCGCTGAAGAAATAGAGACAGTTTCAAAAACTACATTTCACTGACTTTCTAACGGTATCAGTCCGTTTGAGTTACAACGGTTGCGTCACATATTCGTACCAACATGTATTTAGCGATATTTTTCTAATATTACTAGGTTGCATCGCTTTTAAAAGTGAAACGATTGACTGTGGGACTTAATTGAACTGATTTTGGACTGTGACCTTATAAATGTGATAAATGAGACAATTGGACTCCAAGAAATAACATTCTTCTTAATTTGACATGATTGCTGGAACTCAGCGATTACACTGGGCGCTGTGGTAGAGCTTTATTTAAAATTTTGACTCACTGGGCGCTGTGGTAGTGCTTTTTTTAATAAATTTTTCACTGTGGGACCAATCCTAGCCGTTAGCGCGCGCTGAAGAAATAGAGACAGTTTCAAAAACTACATTTCATTGACTTTCTAACGATATCAGTCCGTTTGAGTTACAACGGTTGCGTCACATATTCGTACCAACATGTAGAGCGATATTTTTCTGATATTACCAGGTTGCATCGCTTTTAACAGTGAAACGATTGACTGTAGGACTTAATTGAACTGATTTTGGACTTTGACCTATAAATGTGATAAATGAGACAATTGACTACAAGAAATAACATTCTTCTTTTGACATGATTGCTGGAACTCAGCAATTACACTGGGCGCTGTGGTAGCGCTTTATTTAAAAATTTTATAAATAAGTCATTTTTTTATGGGACCAATCCTAGCGTTAGCGCGCGCTGAAAAAATAGAGACAGTTTCAACTACATTTCATTGTTTTTTAACGGTATCAATCCGTTTGAGTTACAATGGTTGCGTCACATATTCGTACCAACATGTATTTAGTGATATTTTTCTGATATTACTAGGTTGCATCGCTTTTAACAGTGAAACAATTGACTGTGGGACTTAATTGAACTGATTTTGGACTTTGACCTTACAAATGTGATAAATGAGACAATTGGACTCCAAGAAATAACATTCTTCTTAATTTGACATGATTGCTGGAACTCAGCGATTACACTGGGCGCTGTGGTAGAGCTTTATTTAAAAATTTAGATAAATAGTCATTTTTTACTGTGGGACCAATCCTAGCCGTTAGCGCGCGCTGAAAAATAGAGACAGTTTGAAAACTACATTTCATTGACTTTCTAACGGTATCATCCGTTTGAGTTACAACGGTTGCGTCACATATTCGTACCAACATGTTTTAGCGATATTTCTCTGATATTACTAGGTTGCATCGCTTTTAACAGTGAAACGATTGACTGTGGGACTTAATTGAACTGATTTTGGACTTTGACCTTACAAATGTGATAAATGAGATAATTGGACTCCAGAAATAACATTCTTCTTAATTTGACATGATTACTGGAACTCAGCATTACACTGGGCGCTGTGGCAGCGCTTTATTTAAAAATTTAGATAAATAAGTCATTTTTACTGTGGACCAATCCTAGTCGTTAGCGCGCGCTGAAGAAATAGAGACAGTTTCAAAAACTAAATTTCATTGACTTTCTAACGGTATCAATCCGTTTGAGTTACAACGGTTGGTCACATATTCGTACCAACAATGTTTAGCGATATTTCTGATGTTACTAGGTTGCATCGCTTTTAACAGTGAAACGATTGACTGTGGGACTTAATTGAACTGATTTTGGACTTTGACCTTACAAATGTGATAAATGAACAATTGGACTCCAAGAAATAACATTCTTCTTAATTTGACATGATTGCTGGAAACTCAGCAGTTACACTGGGCGCTGTGGTAGCGCTTTATTTAAAATTTGATAAATAAGTCATTTTTACTGTGGGACCAATCCTAGCCGTTAGCGCGCGCTGAAGAAATAGAGACAGTTTCAAAACTACATTTCAATTGACTTTGTAACGGTATCAGTCCGTTTGAGTTACAACGGTTGCGTCACATATTCGTACCAACATGTATTTAGCGATATTTTTCTGATATTACTAGGTTGCATCGCTTTTAACAGTGAAACGATTGACTGTGGGACTTAATTGAACTGATTTTGGACTTTGACCTTATAAATGTGATAAATGAGACAATTGACTCCCAGAAATAACATTCTTCTTAACTTGACATGATTGCTGGAACTCAGCAATTACACTGGGCGCTGTGGTAGCGCTTTATTTAAAAATTTAGATAAATAAGTCATTTTTACTGTGGGACCAATCCTAGCCGTTAGCGCGCTGAAGAAATAGAGACTGTTTCAAAAACTACATTTCATTGACTTTCTAACGGTATCAACCGTTGAGTTACAACGGTTGCGTCACATATTCGTACCAACATGTATTTAGCGATATTTTTCTGAATGTTACTAGGTTGCATCGCTTTTAACAGTGAAACGATTGACTGTGGGACTTAATTGAACTGAATTTGGACTTTGACCTTATAAATGTGATAAATGAGACAATTGGACTCAAGAAATAACATTTCTTAATTTGACATGATTGCTGGAACTCAGGGATTACATTGGGCGCTGTGGTAGCGCTTTATTTAAAAACTTAGATAAAAGTTATTTTTACTGTGGGACCAATCCTAGCCGTTAGCGGGCGCTGAAGAAATAGAGACAGTTTCAAAAACTACATTTCAATGACTTTGTAACGTATCAGTCCGTTTTTAGTTACAACGGTTGCGTCACATATTCGTACCAACATGTATTTAGCGATATTTTTCTGATGTTACTAGGTTGCATCGCATTTAACAGTGAAACGATTGACTGTGGGACTTAATTGAACTGATTTTGGACTTTGATCTTATAATGTGATAAATGAGACAATTGCACTCCAGAAATAACATTCTTCTTAATTTGACATGATTGCTGGAACTCAGCAATTACACTGGGCGCTGTGGTAGCGCTTTATTTAAAAATTTAGATAAATAAGTCTTGTACTGTGGGACCAATCTAGCCGTTAGCGTGCGCTGAAAAATAGAGACAGTTTTCAAAAACTACATTTCATTGACTTTCTAACGGTATCAACCGTGTGAGTTACAACGGTTGCGTCACATATTCGTACCAAACATGTATT